>VRLP01007192.1:0-23335 GCA_009660295.1 Lophius piscatorius | reverse complement strand
CGACCAGCTGTGTGGGATTGTGGAGCACGTCTTCAACTTGAGCATGAAGCTGGGGAAAGTACCACTCCTGTGGAAAACCTCGTGTGTGGTACCTGTCCCCAAGATGCCGTACCCCAGGGACTTCAACAGCTACGGGCTAACATCCCACCTGATGAAGACCCTTGAGCGACTGGTTCTTGGTCATCTCCGCCCGCTGGTCAGCCTGTCGATGGACCCCCTTCAGTTCACCTACCAGTCTATCATCAGGGTGGACGACGCCATCATCTTCCTGCTTCACCGAGCTCTTTCTCACCTGGAGAAGCCTTGAAGCATCGTGAGGATCACGTTCTTTGATTTCTCCAGTGCTTTCAACACCATCAAGCCCAAACTTCTGAGCGACAAACTGGAACTGACCGGAGTAGATGAGCACCTCGCATCCTGGATCCTGGACCTACCTGACCAACCGTCAACAGTATGTGAGGACTCGGGACTGTGTGTCGGACGTGGTTGTCTGCAGTACGGGGGCCCCACAGGGAACGGTCCTGGCTCCGTTCCTCTTCATGCTCTACACTGCAGACTTCTACTACAATTCACCCACGTGTCACCTGCAGAAGTTCTCTGATGACTCTGCAATCGTCGGTCTCATCACAGACGGGGACGACAAGGAGTACAGACGACTGATGCAGGACTTCATGCACTGGTGCCAGAGGAACCACCTCCAGATCAACGCGGGTAAGACCAAGGAACTGGTGGTGGACTTCCGCAGCCCCCGAAAAACAGAGATCATCGTAACGCTGTGCATTGCTTTTAATGGTTCGGGTTGCTCAGACAGACATTGGTTCCAGCTGGTGGTGAGCTCTTCGCTGATTAGATCCATATAAGGGCTGATGTGATTGTCAATGTACTTACATTGTGAAATCTGAGTTTTACTTGACAGTCATAGAGCATTTGAGTTTGGGAACCACTAATATGGATTATACAAAAGTTTGGAAACCACTGAGTCAAATATTATTTAAGTTTGGAAACCACTGATATAGATGAAACAAAAGTTTGGGAACCACTGAGTCAAAAAAATTTTAAGTTTGGGAACCACTGATATAAATGAAACAAAAGCCTGTGAACTAGCGATATAAAGGACTTATAAGATCAGGATAAACAGTTTGGGAACCACTGATATGGCGGATTCAAAGGTTTGGGAACCACTGAGTCATAGACTATTTAAGTTTGGGAACCACTGATATGGATTATACAAACGTTTGGGAACCACTGAGTCAAAAATTATTTAAGTTTGGGAACCACTGATATAGATAAAACAAAAGTTTGGGAACGACTGAGTCAAAAATTAATTTAAATTTGGGAACCACTGATATAGATGAAACAAAAGCTTGTGAACAACCGTAATAAAGGACTTATAACATCAGGATAAACAGTTTTGGAACCACTGATATGGCGGACTCAAAAGTTTGGGAACCACTGAGTTATAGACTATTTAAGTTTGGGAACCACTGACATAGAGGATTCAAAGGTTTGGGTACCACTGAGTCCTAGAGTATTTAAGTATTTAATTTAATTTTTACTATATTAAATCAAAGGAGTTTATTCATTTTAACTGTGTGTTTGTTTATCAGAGGAGGGAAGAAATGAAATACTTACTTTACTTAAGAAGAAATTTCTGGTATATAATCTTTAAAATGATTTTTTTATATTCTGTCAACACTTTAGTTTTACTCCATATATTGTGATACAAATAACCAAACCTTCCAATATTTTTTAAAACATGCTTAGTACTTTAGTTGATCATTATGCATTATTATTTTTTACGAATCGGAATAATGGTTGAGAAATTACTGGAAACTATTGGGGATAAAGCTCCCTTTAGCATCGGAAATATATGACAGAACCACTGACATAGGATGTAAAAGTTTAGGAAACACAGATACAGAGGATGAAATAGTTTGGTAACCACTGACATAACCGATCCACAAGTTTGGGAACCACTGACTAATAGACAATTTACGTTTGAGAACCACTGACATTAAAGATCTAAAAGTTTGGCAACCGCGAATATATAGCATATAAAAGTTTGCGAACTGCTGACATAAAAGATCCAAAAGTTTGGGAACCACTGAGTGAAAGACTAATAATGGTTGGGAACAACTGAGATAGTGGCTATAAAAGTTTGAGAAGCACCAACAAACTGAATGTAATAGTTTGAAACAACTTATATAAAGTACATACAAGTTTGGGTACCACTGCCAAGAGTCCTGCTCTTTCCAGCATACTCTTATTAAGTCATGTGGGGTATCATGCTTGTAGTTACATCAATAAGATTAAAGTCACCTCTTCTATTGGCAGTTAAGTCAGAGAGACTATCCTCTCACACACTTGTGCCATAATAATGCTCATACCACTATCGTCCTCAACTTTCACACATCCTCAGTCTAAATTACCTCCTCCAGGGTTTGGTGCATAAATTGATATCCGCTAACCTCAGTCAGGTAGCCTCATCCATCCAATCACTTGGTCACACCTGCATGCTTAGTCCATCACGATCAGCCGCTGTCTTTAAAATATGACTCTCTCGACATCCATCTACTTCTTGCTTGCTGCTGGTTTGCAAACCATTCTCCTCTACATTTCCGCCTAGTCCTTGCAGATCCATCGGCTTCTTGATTCTTCAGCCTCGGCAGAGTCATCAGCCAACACCACCAGCATCCAAGCTCCAAAGGAGAGATATTCTATGCTGCTGCAAAGGGCAGAGATACAGATATAAAGATTTTATATTAAAGAGACTAATAATGATAATACACTAAATATCATACATCATTGGTTATAATAAATCATTCATCTTTTCTTCATTCTTTGTCTTATCTGTTTGAAATATTATTGCAGCAATTTAGATGCTGTTCATATCTGTTCACAGAACATAACAATTTTCCATATCAGAAAAATGCATTTAAACAAGTTCACATAACCCTGAAGTGGTTGTTCAGATAAGATCAGTGGTAAAAAGGAGACATCACTTGGAGAATATTTATCTGCTGTTCAGCTCGCTAACCTCTACCAATATGTTTATGCGCCAAGCCCTCTGCTCTGTATTTTAAGGTGTTTTACTGGGTTGAAAAGCCTTTTGCTTTGTGTTTGGTTTGGTGAAAGTGGGCTGCATAACTTCCAGAAGGTGGAGGTATGGATATTGTGCCAGCCTTCAGTCTTTTAGCAAAGTGAAATACCTATTTCCTGACTCCCAACCGGAATCAATTTCAACAAAAAAAGCTCCTTAAGAGTTTAGATGTCTTGTCTTTTCCAGTGCTATTAATGTTTGAATTAACTGGACAAACTTTCACGCTCAAAATTGATCTCTATGTGAGCATGAATTCAAATTAATGTGTGTGTTTTTTTTCTGAGGAGCACTCTCAAACGAAATTATCTTTCTCCTAAAATCTTGTCATTTTCATTAGTTGCCTAGCAACTGTGAAATTGTTCCCTGAAAGGAATGGTGATTTATTTCTGTAGATTTATAAATTTATTTACCTGGCATCAGTGTTTGGAACACTTTGTTCCACATAAAAGCTGTTGTTTCAAGTAAAAGACTGAGTATTCTTATGCTTTTTATTCACAGATGTAAAATTTATGTTTTGAGTTTTACCCGGTGGCTACAAGAAGAGTCAATTATACCAAGCTCTTATTTAAAAAAAATCTTTGGTGGCAAACACCTCTGCAAGGAATAGCCTGTGAAGTCAGCTCTGGCCAATGTAATAAATTTAAATTCTTTCAAATATCCATCAATTTTTTTACTCAAACCAACTTAGTAAGCCCTGATCCTGAAGTCGGGAATGTTATGGAATCGTCATTGTGGCTGCCGTAGCCGCATCAACGTCCGCCATATTTCTTTCGTGACAACATGTTAACTCAAAAGCGATTTCATGGATAATTTTTTAAATTTTATAACATCATAGACGTAAGTGCTGGATTGATCTCTGACACCAGGGGGAGAATATTCTCCAAAGGTTATCTGGCATCATTTCTTAGCCGCTGTTCCAATTTAGTCCAAATTTGGTGCATTTGATTTGACTCAAGGATTTCTATCTTTAATGTATACTTTTTTACTCTAATAGTTCATATTTAACACGCTAGAGGGGAATATCACTGCATTTTTTTACTTTTAACTTCACATTTGATTTGAGGAGTTTAATCAAAGGAAGTGATGGGGGTCTTTTTCAGAGATATGCCATTGTTGTCATAAAGCATAGCCCTAGTTAAACTTGTAATAAGCAGTGTAATAGCTTTGTATTCAGAGTTCATTTATTCATTACGTACCTCTTATCCTGTTCAGGCTCACGGGGGGGGTGGAGCTTATCCCAGCTAACATCGTGAGGCAGCAGCGCTAACCACTGCGACACCGTGCCGCCCTGTACTTAGAGTAATAAATAATGTTAAAAGATAGCTGCCGTGATAGAAAATAATCATAAAAGGATTTGCAGAGAATAACAAAAGCACTTACACTGAATGACTTACAATGAACTATTAATAGTCAGCGGTTAAATTAGGCAACTTTGGAAAGCTTTACAAAAAAAATTTGAGAAAATGAGAGAAATTTCATTGGGGCTGTGACCATTATCACAATAATACAGTTATTTGACGCCTACCGCTGTGTTACTTAGGTTATCGCATAAAAGCTTCGGGACCACGTGTTTATATATTTAGTGGATTCTCTGTGTAGGGTCCCTATTTCCCTCATGCACTTTCCAAATTTCCTCACAGGAGCTCGGTCGCTTTTGAAATTTCACTACCTCTTACTTTGTTGCACTCATGATCCCTCTCTTTTCGGGGGATTTATCAGTTGCACTATGTTTTTAAAAATTATTTATCTGCTTTGGACAGCCTGTGTTTCTGTGGATCCGTGGAATTTGTCAGCTCTTTTAAACTGCTGTTCAGTTTTGGAACCTTAGGGGTCACAAACTAGTGGACTTGAAGTGCTGGTCCCAAGGCCGGATATAAGGCAAGGGTTTTGTCAGGAAGGACATCCAACATAAAATCTATGCCAAATTCAAATGCAAATTCAATTATTTCTTCTAAAAATTCTTCCTACCAAGTTGACTGCCATCTTGAATTTTGCATCACCCCCCCTTCACAGCAGACCAATTCAACCGTAACTTCTGACAATACATACTAGACAGAAGTCCAAAAATGTAAACTTCCACCCAACACAACATAAATCCAACTATGGAAACGCCGTGACCTGCTGTACTCTCCAATTGGCTGTAGATGTCGATTGCATTTCTCACATAGCTCTTTACCTACATCATCATTATCATCGCAATAGGCCAGACAGAATCACTCATTTTTATAAAATAACCAAAATGTTGCTACCATTACCATTTACATAAGGATACACTTTATTTGAAGAGCCTAAACAATTTAGTCTTAGACATATAAATAGAAGAGAGCAGTCTAAAATATTTTTGTCTTCACTGCACATGTGTAGGGTGCATTCATATCTAATTAGTTAAAGCACCAGCCGTAAACACAAAACTATTTGATCCACTCTGGCACGGGCATTCTTTTTATTGTGTGATTACCTTGATTGAAAAATATATAAACAAGTGAATAAAAGTGAATTTATGCCTGATTAACACTGAGTTCTTTGACGCTGGCTGCTATTTAATATGGCTTTCTCTCTCTCTCTTTATACGACTGTATTTCTGTTCATTTCTGCGTGATGTTGGCCTGCGAGAGTTAGAAAAAGAAAAAGGAGGAAAAAAATGGAGAGTGCAAATATAACCACCATATGTTGTCAAGGTCGTTTTCCACACTACAAACACATCCATCCTTACCAGAAAATGTTCCCAGTTAAAGTGGGAAAGGTGCCGTTAGTCTTGGTGACATTTCACACATAATATTTTGGATCATTGTGCAGTATAACGGCACAGTAACGACCGAATATAATCATCAGACCAGATACAATCACGTATTTGATCTTTTATTCATTACAGCGTCGGCACTCAAAGTTTTTTTTCAACCAGTATCAACAGCATTTTGATAAGGCCAAAGCGGGGGTCAATCTTAATTCTCCATCATGTCAGGGTTTCGCACTGATTTCATTGTGTGGCATTCTGCAAAAAATCCTTGAGAATCGTATAACTGGTCAGAAAAGTCCTCAGAAAGGGCAAAACTCTAACATCCTTCCAGTCATACATACAATATTTCTGCTATGTTTCATCTCAAATGCCAATGCAATGCTTCATTTTCACATTGACAGCGAAACAAGGTTATTTGTTGGTAAAATTCGCCACAAGACTTTGAAGGTTTTCATGTGTGATAAAGTCTGTTTTACTGGATACAAGTGTAGCCAGGTGATTTTTGGCAATGCATTTACTTTTAAAGATGTGGTTATCATTGTGGCCTTGTTTATCATAGTGACTCTAATATACTATTAAATTTGTTTATGAAACAGCGATTATGTCATCAGACTGGTAAGACAGAATTGGAATAAATACAATCCTCTGCTTTTATGGTCCTTTCCCTCGAGAGAGGAAAATGACGAGTTCTTCTTGACTTTTTATTTAGGTGTGAAAGATACAGACAATGGTGGCAAGTTTATAATAATTATCGTATTTGTACGATAATTATTGGATAATTACTTTGATGATAATTTCAACCCTTCTACGATCAGTAACGCTGAAAATCCCCAAATGTCCAATAATTTGGCCATTTCATCACTCTGACATTCCTAGTTAAGTTGACTCTTTGTAATTTAATTTAGCCAGCTGCTGTTTAGCGGTTGTGTTTCCGGCTCCTGTCACGTGATATCTCTCCCGACAAATCAAACTGCTCAGATGACAAAGTGAAGCATGATGTCACGCACAACGCATCATTTTATAATAACCATGAGGATGAGGAGTCGGTTTGCAGGGAGGCGAAGAGGAGGAGGACATCAGATTCAAAAAGTGAGCTTCATTGTATCCAGGCTTGTGAGTGGGGAGAGCGACCCTAATATTACTGGCTAGCTAAACTGTTGCTGGCTGTGAGTGTGCGTGGCTGAGATCACCGTTCTTAAAAATCAAATAGAGTCTTAAAAGCATCAGAAAAAAAAACCTTTCCCCAATACAAAATTAAAGACTAAGTGTTCACAGAGAACATCTGAAAATGACGAATTAGATGTAGCTGTGAAAATAGCAGAGGCAAATCCATATTTAAAAACACATATTTAAAGATTCAACCCTGTACAAAACACCTGTCTTTTTGAGCAGCTGTGTCATTTTAAGTAATAATGTAGGCCCTTTCATTGATATTTGTTGCAGATTGGGCATCTTTCTGATTTGTAAGACACACACAATCCAAAAATGTATAATGTCAGCCTAAAAGTTAATTCTAAACTCTAACCTTAAAATTGTAAGTAAAATGTTGGCAAACTTTTAAATGTTTGGATGTATATATTATGAAAGAATTTTATATATTAATACTATACACTTGAGAAGAAGTATGAGTGAACAGTGAACATGAATAATTGAGTGAATACTCGTCGCTGCTGCCTTGCTGCTTCTTGGTCTTCATCTCCATCATCGCCATCTTCATACAGCTCACTGGATCTTCATCATCATCATCATCATCGTCATTGGTCATCAATCCCACTATTAGTTGGATTCAATCCCATTCACTTTTCCATCCTCTGGGAAGCCAGGGTGATGGTAGAAGAACTTAAGTGCACTAATATAAAAACTGGTTAAAAAACTTCAAAACTCTTAAAACTTAAAACATGAAACAGAAATTTCGTTATGCATATTGACAGACAATATTTATATTCCTTTGGGGTTTTTTTGGGTTTTTTTTAAAGTTATTCAGTGATCTCGTTTTATGCTTTTTAAAATTTTAGTGGCGCTCATTTTGGTCCCAACACATATTTAAAAACTGTATTTTAAGTGCACTGGGTTTAACCTTATTGCCCCAAATTTGGTTGCAGATTGAATCATTCTATCATTTTCAGTTTTAAACTTGACTATAAGTTTGTTCTTTTGTTCCCGATCTGGGTGCAATATTGCTTCATGCCCAGTGGATACAAACTTTTGGTTGAAATGAAAGACTTTATGCAAGCTTATTGTCAAAACTGAAAGTAAGTGACTGAAGTAAGACAGATTAAAGAAACAATAATTCAATACAGTTAAATAAAAGACCTATGGTTGTTGGTGTGAGTTATTCAGGGGAGGTTTGGATAATGTCTTTCTGTAATTTTCGGCTTTATCACACTCCAGTCTCCTCATACGGAACCTAGATACTTAGATATACCCATTAGCTTGGCAACGGTGAGTAAAGTAAAGGTGGGTAACACATTTTTTTGTATTTGATTTATTCAGTTGCTCGGCAGCTTATCAAAAGCACGACAGGATTTGCAAGCTGGTGGCACCTAGCCCCGCATTTGTTTCATTTAAGAGAGGTTAGTTTCCTTCCGTCCTGCCTACATTAGAGATTTTCTTGGCAGTGGGATTCAAAGCTAATTCAATTCCAGGCCGTGTAACCTTAATTAAGCATGATGGACCTGCCTAAGCTCTTTATCATAATTTTTACTTCTTTGGTGTTCATGTCATGTTAATTTCTGCACCCACACTGTCAGGAATAATTTCAGCTCACCACAGTAGGACCATGCGGTTTTTGTTCGTTAATTTGTTTTCTAATCTAATAAAAATGTCTAAAAGGAAGCTTCTGGAAATGGATGTTCCAATTGCACCTGCAGTTCTCCTCTAGCCTGTGTTTGAAAGACATAAACTTGACCTCAATGGTAGAAAATAGCTAAGTGCTTTATTCAAGGATTGTAGGTAAGTATGACATGTGCTAAATGAGTTTCTCAGTCTTGTGATGGGGAGCTGAGACATCCAGAGGGAGCTTGCATAAGCTGCTCCCCTGAGTCTAAAGCAGCTAGTTGAGATGGTTGAGGCGTCTGATTAGGATTTCTACTGGCCCCCTTCCTGTCTAGAATTTCCAGGCATGTCTAACTGGTGGGAGGCTCCTGGGTTGATCCGGAGCACGCTGGAGAGATAACACATTTCATATGGATGGTGGACCCTAGGGATACCTCAGGAGGAGTTATTAGGAAGCAGGACGTCTCGAAAACCTTGAAGCCTGTTTTAGGGCCGTATACATCCGGGTTAGGCCCGATACATCAGGTTATTTTGTACCGTCTCTTGTGTAATTATAACTTTTATATCTACTTTTAACTCGACTACTCAAGAATCTCACATGTATAACATAAATACAACAAAATAAAAACAAACTTTTCCAGCTACAAGTACAAGGAAAATTCCTCCTCTTCCTTTCAAAATGAATTTATTTATGAACATAGTTATGCAACCTTTATCACAAGCTATGCAGTAATTTTTCCTTCACTGTGGACCATATACTCATTCATGCTTAAAATTAATCTCAATATAAGGGACGCCTCCATTGTGAAATCTAATTTTGAAGAAAAAATTTGAGAAAAATTTTGAGAAAAAATATTGAAGATCACATTCATAAATACTTTTCAAATATGTAGACCAGCGGTTTGAAGCCACCACGCTCCAAAAAATTTACTGTTGAGCTGCAATATGATCCCTCAATAATGATCAAAGTTCGGCTATTTTCAGTGTTTGCTATACACTGACTCACACTGGGTCATCAGTCGCCTTCACCAGCCAACTTATTTCGTGGATGTGTTGCAAAAAGTCATTTAAGTGGGTAAAACTGTTGCATGAGAGTTTCTTCGAGAGATAGGGGTGGATAAAAGGAGACCTAATAATGATGGTAACGCAAACAGCAGAAGTTAAGACTTTAAAGAAAGAAAGGGATCCTCAAAATGGTAATATGACGACTCATCTATAAAATATGTCTTTATTGCGACTGATAACTCACATGCTGTGCCGTCTACCCCCTAATCCCAGCTGGTGTGGAAGTCGCCTCGCTTTGCTGTCAACAGAATTGAAGCGTTACTTCCCTACCGCCAGTGTTGCCAGATGGGAAATGAAGAAATATTGTACTTTCTCTTTAAAATTATCGTATTTTGACCCAAACTATCGTATGTACTAAAGCAACTTGAAAAATCACACGCAACGACAGTACATTTAAAAACAAAGCTATTCTATGTGCTTGGAACTGCAATAACCTAAGGAACAAACACAGAAGCTCGGCCATTTGAATGAAACAACTGCTTAATTCATTATCACACTTAAACACACCCACCCAACCAGTCAAATGCACATCTTTGCACAACCACTGCTTCCGTCCTTAACAATCAAAATAAAATCATCGGAACTACACACTGCATGCAGAACAGCCTCAACAGGAGAAACTTAACGTTAACATTCAACTCGTAACACTTGATTTTTATCACAGAAGTATATGAGTACATACTAATTGGAAACACAGCCAGAGATCAGAACTCAACTAATTGTCGAATTCCACCTCGGATTCACTATCTGTCCCTGAGTGTGATTCCGCGAATGAGGTTGAAGGTCCAGCTGTGACTGTGGCGGATGTTTTCTGGAAAAGATTGGATGAAGTTACTGAACGCAGCATCGTCTTTGTTGGTGTGAATTTTGCGCATCCACCAGCTATTTTCATACACTCTGATGTATTCATGGGTCCATTTAGTGTGATCAGTGTCAGTGATGAACCTGTTCCATGGTTTGGTGGATCAAGTTCACTTTTGAGAGAACGTACTCACATGAAGTGTTTGAATGTGGGAAAGCAAGCACATCAAGCACAAATGATGCCAATTTCTACAACACTTGTTTCTTGCCCATGTCTTTCATTATTAAGGAATTATACCAGAATTCATCCACATCCATCTCTTTGGAGCTGTCAGGCTCATGAAAGCCATGTTTCTCCACTCCTAATCTGTTGCCTGGACACTGTCTGTGTCGGCTATGTCCAGAATGCGAGGCCCAGCGTGCATCAGAGGGAACAGAGATGGATATAATGATCGTGATTGTGCATCAATCGCGATGGAGAGAGGCACTCGAATTGGGTTAGGACAATCCCTTAAAATTAGGTTCTTACTCCCAGGCAGGGCGAAAAAGCTGCTGTGCCTGGCGGGGCTGCTTTGTTTTGTTACCGTTGGCCGTATCTGTGCTGCTAGACTCTTTTCTTTTGGTACTTTTTTCGTCCGAGTCCGAACTCATGTTCACTTATATTTTAAGTTTGTTGCGGTGCCAGTGCAGCTGTGCAAACAAACATGAGCTGAGAGCTAGCCAGGTAAGAGCTGATCCGGTATAAGCAGGCATCAGTTTCTGGTCATGTGTGGGAGTTCACTTAAATCAAAAGGACGTTTTTTTTTTTTTGGGTGCACGGAAATGCCAAATCTATCGTATATTTGGCCTTTTTTAAAAGTATTTATCGTATATCGTATAGGCCCTAAAATTATCATATAAATGCGATATTTATCGTTTATCTGGCAACACTGCCTACCACAGATGACCCATAAGATGCAAAGGACATGCCAGGACATGTCAAAGTTGGAAGACGATCAACTCCTGAAAGTGGCAAATTACTTTGCGTTGAAAAGGGAGTTTCACATAACAACTGTGCCGGCAGTCAGGATCAGACTCAAAGCAGAATACCCGGGGATTGCCAATGAAAACATTACTTCTGCATTTGTTCTTGTTTTTTTTGTGCAATGAAGGCAATGGATTAAATGTGGAATATTATACTGAACATAAGGGTTGTCCGGGAGTGTTGGTCATACATAGCCACTTTATGGAACCATCTTGCGGCAGGGAAATAAGCAGGGCTCCCATTGATCCAGTTACTTTGGAGGATAAGTGGCATGCACTGTGTTTAATTTGATAAATATGTATATTCCGGTCAGGATCCGGTCATGGGCAAAAAAGGTTGTGGACTCCTTGTGCAGAGTCAGTTTAAAGCTAGATTACAGCCACATAATCCCCATCTGCTGCCCTGCAGATCCACCAGTAAGAATTCTGCCTTTGTGTAAAAACCCAATTTAAATAAATCCGACATTAACAAATCTACCTTCTTCTTATGTACCTTCTTCTTCTCATTTCACTCCCTTTACTCCTCATTGGGAAATTCATTTTCCATGAGTTATGCAACCTCGTCAAAGAACCCATCAGTGTATTCTTCAGACGGCAGATGGAATTCAAAATTTTCACTTCCCTCCTGAATAATTTTCAGGTTGTTTTTTTAATGCATGTGTTCTGTATGCACATAAATAAAAATGAATTGGTGTTCCTGGTTGCATTTCCCAAAGATTACCTGATGGACACAGTTGAAATTGGGCTGGCTCAGACTAACTGTTTCCAATAGCCTACCTGTAAATCTGTAATCTGTACCAAAATGATCCACTGATGAATTGTCCAGAAATTTGCCAGAGGCTCCCTGTTATTGGTTTTTAAAGCAACATGAAGTCCTGTTGGAAAGTAATTCTGACCGAATAACAGCAGAAATGGATTTATGATTAAAAAAAAGGCGCAGCAAATGCTGCCATGGGAAACCAAGCGATTTAGGGTGAGGGTCTATAGGGACAGGAAACAAACAAAAAATATGTATCTTTGTTGCCCATAGATATTTTGTGAATTATGTCATAGGAATCAGGCAGACCACAATTGATCAGGTGTTTTAAAAAAAGATTCTATGCCATTATTAGTAACTGCTGTAAGGAAAAGCTTTTATGGTACCAAGAGAGACAGTTACCTTTTGTTGTCTTCTCCTGTTTTTCGTTGTTGTATACAGTAGTTGTATGTGATAGTGACGATATAAAAATCACAAAACCCCAGAGAAAGATCTTTTCTTTGAATATTAATACAATTTCTCATTTGCATAATGCAAACTCCACCTTCAGGGAACTACTGCTACAAGCAAGGTAAGCCAAATTAAGTGGATATACACCCTCATGTCTACACCTGTTCCAGACAAGATTAAGTCTTCTTTCCAAATGCTCCAGACTTTTATTCAAACTTGCATAAATTACTCTTAGTCATACGTTTTTTCTTTAATTTTTCATACCTCAGGTGGAGAAGTGGGCATATTAATAAAAAAAAGGAGTTGGTTCCTCTAATGCAGGCACCCTATACATTGAGCAGCCATAACTTTACAAACACTGACAAGGGTTGTCTGAACAGTGCACCTTATTGGGATACATTTGGCAGCAAGTAAACATTTGGTCCTTAAATAAATGTGTTGGAAGCAGGAAAAATGGGCAAGAATGAATTACAGGCTTTTGACAGGTAAAAAATATGCCCAGTCTCTTGTATGCCTTGCAGCTTTTTAACGATTAGCCGGTATTCTGTGAGAAACACGATTGCTTCCCTGTTCAGCCCTTCTTTCACATAATCAGCCAGTTTGGAGCTACTCTTAAGATGAGGCTGTTTTCTGAATATGGCCCCCGATCTTAGTTAAATCAAGACTCTCTGGGATATGCAGAACGAATGAGTCCAATCCATAGAAGTCCCACTTTGCAACTTACAGGACTTGAAGGATCTGCTGCTAATGTATCTGTCAGATACCACAACACACGTCAAAGGTCTTGTAGAGTCCAGTCAGAGTTGTTTTGGTGGCAGAAAGAGGGACCTGGACAATATTCAGCAGAAGAGAGATAAAGTGAGAGAGAATATAAAACATTAGGAGCATTAAAGGTGATAAAACAGGAAGTAAAAAGTGAAGAAAGAAATGAAGTATGGGTAGCAAAAAAAACTCAAGAAGAAAAAATATTGTTAAGACCTTATCTTATATCTGTGACGTTTGACGCTTCAGCTGCAAGAACATCTTTCAAAGCATTAATCTGCAAAATAAGAAGCTTTCACACATTGAAATAGGGAGTCATTCAGTGTATGTGCCATTAATAGCATCCGCCAAAAGTGCTCTTGGAAAAATCCAGAGCTTGGATTTTGAATCAGGGCAGCATTATCAAGCTGTCAACACACTGAGGCTTAAATCCCAGAATGACAAACCCTGGTTGCCCCTGGATATGAGACTCTGGTCAGTCAGGAAATAGATCTGCCATCCGCCAGTGTCCTCTCACTAACCCTATGTGTCCTCTCACTAACCCTATGTGTCTGCTATGTTAGAGTACACATTACAGAACGCTCCGCTCTGCTGCTTTCACAGCTGTGAAGTGGTCAAGAGTTCTGGTTTAACTCTTCAATAAGGCGCTGTGCCTTCCTAATTGGGCTGCTTACTTTCAGTCAGGTTTGATTGACACCCATGTACATTTCGAAACACATTCAACCCCAAAACATACACACGTAAACACCTCAATTTAAAAATAATTGTGAATATTTCACAAAAACACAGAGAATGATACACACAGATGGTCACACACCAAATCATTGCATCCTTCAATACACAGTCATGCTTCATCCCCTGCTGAGGATGAGAGCGTTGGCATGAAAGTTTGATTTATGCTCGTAATATCTATCAGGTCAGTAGGACCTTGGAAAGACTCAGCCATAAAATCAGGGTTCTGGCTGGGCCTTTTTAATATAGTCTCAGTAAAATGGCTGAAGGTCAACAGCACTCTCACTCAATCAGATAGAAACCGTTTCTGCAGCTGGAACTGTTGTTGCATTAAAGTTGGACTGATACACAGCAGCAACACTTTGGATATAAATGTTTTAGTTTTTTTTCCATAATTTGGAGAGAGAGAGATGTCTCTCCACATGGCTTCACATATTACTATTACACTGAGGTAGTAGGTATTAGCTTCATAGTTGGTATGTAATAGATTTTAAACCCCACTAAAATAAAAACTCTGGAAAGAGAAGGTGGGGAAAGAGCACTCTTTCCAGCAAGGAAGTGTATTTGAAGAGGGGATTCACTTTGAAATATATGTATCCGGCCCAAACAAGGGGCTTCAAATGCACAATGAAACAGCCTTCATTATGTGTTGAGACACACACTGAACATCACCATACACTTGTGATACAATTGCATTTCTGAGTGACCTCTTATTCAACTAGATGTCAGGAGGAAAGCATAGACCTCCACAAGGGCAGCCCCCATTGTGTGATTGTACCCAACAGCCAAC
Source organism: Lophius piscatorius (assembly GCA_009660295.1). Taxonomy (NCBI): domain Eukaryota; kingdom Metazoa; phylum Chordata; class Actinopteri; order Lophiiformes; family Lophiidae; genus Lophius; species Lophius piscatorius. Next base: position 8,343 of record VRLP01007192.1, on the reverse strand, counting down.
TCTTTGAGTTAAGAATCCCATTGGTATTATTGTCAGCTAGATTTCCATTCAGGAAAAATTCCACTCATAGTTGTTTTCTTTAGGATGTAGCTTTGTATTTTTAAAAGTTTTTTCAAATTTCTCACCGAAATAAATCAGCATAGTTTCAACAGCAATTTTTTGTTGTTTGAATCATTATTGTTGATCACAGCAGTGAATTTTCTTTGAGCACCTTCTGGATCACCAGATTCGTAATATGACGTGGATGGATATCAGACTTCGATGTTTGTAGATCTAATAATGATAATAATACATTTAATTTATAACGCACTTTAAATTTGCATCAAATCTCAAAGTGCTAAATAAAGGTATACTTGTCGGTTTATAATATTGCAGGAAGAAGGAAGAAGTAACATACATGTTCATACCTTTACCAATGTAATACCATTGTAATAGACCTTATACTGGTGTCAGTCAGAGCTTGCTCCACCCTCTAAAACTGGTTCAGGACAACTGCTGCATGATTTTTAAGAGCCAAGAAATTTGAGCACCTTACCCCTGTTCTTGCCAACTTGTTGATTTATTTTATATTGATTTTGAAATATTACTCATCACTTTTAAAGCTTTAAATGGCCTTGTCCAAAAGTAAATAAAAGATTTATTTACAGACTATGTGCTCAGGAGATTCCTTTTGGCCATTTCAAGATCCTAACTTGTGAGTAAAGTTGAAACATTACACATTGTCCCCAGACTTAAACTGATCAACACATACAAGTTATATTACTATTAAAACCTATATGATAACAGGACGTTAAATAATGTATTTTTCAAACAATATACTTCCATACTTGATCTCACCAGTTTGATCTGACTGATATACTCAACATTGCCCAAAAATTTAGAGTTGAACTCTACACTAGGGCTAGGCGATCACAACCTCAAATCATAATCCCCATTATTTCATACTTTTACTTTGTTTACTTGTAAACGACAGTTATTTCATTTGTGTAGAAGCGAAACACTATTTCACGCATCATCTTTCAAAGACAGTCTTGCTAAAAGCTGATAATTTTACTGCAGTTTCAGCTACCCACCAATCAGACTTTGTGGATCCTAATTATAATAATAGTATTTTTGTCCAACACCAAAAAGTTAGTTAGTCTTCTTTTTCCTTAGTGGGGCATTAGGTTTCGATGATCTAACCTCCATCTTGGCTAGTCTTGCTACATTGATCTTCTTTTTGACAGTGCTGTTATAGAGCCCAACCTTTGTTCTCAGGCACTACTGTTTACACCTGAAAATCTGATATCAATGTCTCGATGAAACTGGCTTTGGGTGGTTGTAGGGGAGCTACTCACATCCTTGACTGCTGTGTTAGATCCCCTTCTCAGCTGCACCTGTTGTTACTATAGCTGAGGTAGTTGTTGCAATCAGTTGTCAGCTAATGTACTTGCAGATTGCAAGCGACTAAAACAACTTTTGTGTTTGGTGATATTTGTTGCGGTCTATTTGAAACATTGGATTTGAAATTATCTCCCACATCAAAAAAGACAAAGCTCTGTGTGTTCCTAGTAGTTATCTAGTAGCTTCAAGCCTGCTTGTTCACATGGAACTTTGATTGGGGGAACATAGTTCTGCTTCTGATTATCTGACTCCAGACCTCTCAAGCGGTGATGTACTTTATCCAATCAGTCAATGTAGCAATAATTGCTTTAATGGCAAATCAAAATATTAAACCGGTAGGATATTTTAAGTGTTAAACTCATTCATTTACTTCTGTTTATCCTGGGTCGGGTCATGGTGGCAGCAGGCTCCAGGGATTTTCCAAGACATCGGGGTTTTGCAACATCAGCAACGATGCAGATGTTGCATCAGATTGTTGTGGTGAAGAAAGATAGTGTCATAAGGCAAAACTCTCATTTACCGGTCTATCTGTTTTCCAACCCTCACCTATGGACATGCCAGTGTCCAAAAGAACAAGATCAAGGGTAGAAGCGGCTAAAATGAGCTTCCTTTTTCAGGGCTCCAGATGGCAACTGAAATGGTTGCTGATGCGACCAACTTTTTAATTTTGTGACCTGTTTTTCTGCAAGTCGCCGGTGGCTGCCATCCAAATGCAAATAAGCAATACACACAAACAACGGCTGTCAAGTTTCATATATCCGAACATTATATCCTCAGTACGGGCCTTTCGGTTCCTGTGTAGTACTTAATTGCGTGCATATGGGACTGGGAATTTCTGAGGGACAACTTTAGCAAAGGACCAGATATAGAAAGTTCAGTCAGGACAGCAGACATTTTCAAAAAGGACTTTGAAGACCATCCCTCCTCATTAATGTCTGCTGTGTGGAATCACTTAAGTCTCAGTTCAGGGTAAGACTGAAGCTGAAGCTGTATGCCAACTTTCTGCAACTGCAATGATGTATGGAGCTAGTAGCACAACGAATATACTTAATCATATGAAGCGGCATCAATCAAGTGTCAACATAAACTTGCAATCAAATTAATGTGTTCAGTGCATTTTCAGCTTCCCACGGCATTTAAAGAGCCGCTTGCTAATAATTCAGGCCGCGCCAAAGCAACAACAATATATTTTTGCAACTATTCTCTGTTGTTGAGAACACAGGGTTCAAACACCCCCAGAAAATAATTGTTACGAAGTTTCATCTCGTCCCCATTTCAGCCGGCAAGTCGTACCAGTCATTTATGCAAACAATGTGGACAGGATAATTTATCTTAAGTCAAACATGGATATACAATAAATGTCAGTACAAGCTGTGATTGTGCTCAGGTAACAGCTGATTTTTCTGCATACTGTAGCTTAATGTGTACATTTTTTTCTTGCTTATTTATGGAGAATATTTATGTTGAACCGACCTCAAGTGAAGCTGAAAACTGTTAATGCCCTGTTCAGTACAAGAGCTTAAATTTCCAAATCCTACGCTGCAATGGACAATTGTTTTTAATTTTAGAGAATGACTGGCCAGGCCTCAAAAACCGAGATAAGTAATTAACCGTAAGTTGTGTGTAACATTAAATCCCTAATACAAACAAAAATTTAAATTCAGTCCTTTACCATTTCTAATCATTTAAAAAAGAAATGATGAAGAACTATGGTGACAGATAAAAGACACAATAATGCCAGGAATTGTATCATTGTGTGGGTGGGAGATGAAGAAATAGACACGGATACAGACTCAGAGCCGGAATAAGCTGGAAGCAACTAGTTGTACATAGTTCAATACATGTTAGAAAAAAAGATTGGGCATTTAATTTATGTACTTAAGGTAACAAGATTGCAGCATATTTCACATGACACACATTATGCAAAGAATATATTGTGTATTCAATGGGGTGCAGGGCAAACAAAGGCAGACAGCACAGAAGGGAAATAAAAGGTAAGGTAGACATTTAACATTGTATTCTGACATCTATATATTTTGGCTGCTGAAAATTTGATTTATCTCATAAATGCTAGTGGCTTGGGGAACCAATGGCTATTTCTAAATGTGAAACTGCGAATCAAATTAATTATTTACTAGTCAAAGGTTCCGAAACTCCATTCCAGACTATTGAAGCCCACTTAAATCAATATTTTTTTTTGAGAAAAATGCTTCTTTGCTTATTTGCAGTGAAATAGACTCATCAGAGTCCATTTTATAAGAAACCATACATGATAGTTAATGTAATGTCATATAATTTCTGGATTTCTGTGTTGTGTTTGTGTTGAATCCAATCAATCTTAGGACTAGGAATCTCTTTGAAGATGGACTCAATAAAGAAGATTTGTGATTCAGTGGAGAACTACACACAGGCCCAGCTCTTCACTAAATATATTAGACATAGACAATACAGATTTAGGCATGAATCACCACTTTGCCAGCAACAAACGAAACAAGGTGCTACTCTGGTGACGCTAGGATAACTTCAAGTACATGAGTGACAAATATTAGTAAACAAATTAAATTAGCATACAAGGTTGCAACAGAAATATGGTCATAGCCAGCAAGGAGCATGATGATGCTTATAACTCAAAGGAAATACAGAACCTCTCACATGGAGGGGATCGATGCAAAGATTAACTCTTCTGTCATTTAGACTATCCACCAGACAAGTGGAAATAAAAATAGTCCTATACTGTTATCACCAATAGCAAGTGCATAGCCCCGAAAAGTGCCCAATAAGCTGCGTTGTACAAGTAATTCCCCTGATTGAACTCCTCAGATTATATGTAAAGTTATGTCAACCGTATTTTTTTGTAAAAAACTCCCCCTAGTGAGTAAAATATATATTATTAAAATAAAAAAGTAAAGTATGAACTATTAACATAAAACGCCATATATACAAGATAGATGTATTCAAGATGATGTGTACAAAATTTGACAGTAGTATGTAAAACAGTGTTTCGTAAAAAGCTCCCCCCAGCCTAACCTAATTGCAGAACCAGTTTTGTATGCATTTATCATATGCCACTGAGGAGGTATGATGACAGCAATGATAAATATTATTTCTAATACACCTGACGTTGAGTAAAAGCCCAGCAGCTTCTAGGTTTCCATGAACACACTCAATCACGTTCTGCTGACTTATTGTGAATTTGCTGTACTGATTTGTTTTTTTGTTTTTGCAAATAAATTAAAACAAGATTTCAACAGAAAGCACAAGTAAAGAAACAAAAAGAGCTCCAGGGAAGGGGCATAGTTGTTCCTTATTCAGTCAATTTTTGGAGGGCACCCTGACAAATGAAGGATTTCTGATGTTCACAGCCTTAATTATATAGTTTATAGAGTATTAAGATCAGGCTTGCAACATTTTCCACTGCGACTGAATTATGCTCTCTACCACTGTGGCTCTGCTGTTCACATTTAATCTGATCTCTCACCATTTAATATACAGAAAGCTTTATTGGAAAGGCTCTATATAACTACAAAATCAATTAAAGAAATCATAATCAGACACCTGCACATTTAAGAATTTTTTTTAACGACAGATTTAGTCGTTATTCAAAGTTTAGAAACCTTCCAATAGCTAATTTGGTTGTACTTATAAAGGGGAAAACACAACAAGGGATTAACGTATAATTTATGGTTATTGTTTTTTAAACAATTGTAATGAATACTTATATTGACATGTAAGTGAAATCTAAATAAAAAATTTTGAAGTTAGTTCTTGAGAAACCTCACAACCTCGCATGGATATACTGATCTTACCTGATGTTAGATTATTCATAAAGACGTTTTAATTATGAAATACACAACAATTTTTTCACGCAAGGTCGTCCAGCCAGGGGTGTAGTTATAAGGCCCAATTTCAAGAATCCAAAACTATTTTTTATTTCTTTCTGATAGTATTGTAGCAACTGGAAGAATACAATAATCTTAAACATACTGTAGGGAGGAGGCATGAAAAACAAATACGTCTCCCATCCTTCAATTTTCTGCAACCACTTACCATGTTCAGGGTTGCAGGAGGGGCGGAGCCTATCCAAGCAGACATTGGGTGAGAGGACAAGTTGCCAGTTCACACAGAACAAACACCTAGAGGACGACCAGTGGCACAATTTCATACATACAGGAATGAAATGCTTACGGGAAATTTAGGGTCACTAGTTGGCCTATTATGCATGATTTTGGACTGAGGGAGGAAATTGGAGGACCTGGAGCAAACTCACACAAACACGGAGAGAACATTCAACCTCTACACAGAAAGGCCCCAAGGGCCGAGGTGGATTTGAATTTTCTTGCTGAGAAGTTACGTATCATAAATATGCCATATAGAGGTGATTCTTGCGTTCCTGCAGCACCCTCATATTATGTTGGGGGCATGCCAATAAGTCGGCGTAGTTTCTCATTCATCCAGGTTATGTTTATCCATGTTTAAAAATGATCCAAGCAATAGTTTTTGAGTTATCAAGTTAACACAAAGGATGCGCGTTGCCGGATGCACAATGCAGTAGATGTGGTGGTGGTGGCAATCATCACTATATATATTTTTCAACAAGTATCGATCTGTAACATCAGCCACACATCATTCCAGCCAACCCAGACATCCGTCTGGCAGCCCTCTTGAATCCTCTCCTTTGGGCTGCTTCAACTGGATTCATAAAGCTCTATATCAATCAGGGGTCCACCAACTTCAACAAGGCAACAGCAGTGAGAGTCAGTCATATATGAGATTTAATCGGATCATCCCACAAAATCTGCGCGAAATTGATTAAATATCTTTACAAATTGATGAAATATTTCTTGTTGATATTTATATCGAGAGCTCCCTTGTAGGATCAGTATCCAGCAAAAGCAATGCTGATGAGAAACAGCCGAAACCTTCATATCTAAAAAATATCAACATGGATGGTGCTGCTGATGTGCTTAGACGAACCATATGTTAATGAGGCAACAATCACTTGGGTGATAGTCTTGTCTGTGTGGGCTTCCTAATACTATCCAAAAGGCAGACTGCACATTTTTCCTCGTGAGGCAGTGTCAAGCCTGCTTACTGTCATCTAGCTTGACCTTGTCACTTGCACTTGGCAGATCTGTGAATTATATCCCACAGCGCCCCCTCAAATGGTATCATTACCATTATTAATGGGATTTGACACCAGTCTTTGCCACACATAGCACTCTCCCATGACAGAGGGGTAATGGCTCTTCTGTGATGTAATGCTGTTGCTTTTTTCCTTAGGGTGTCAGGGAGTCAAATATTTAGAGTGTAATAGTTGCGCTGTAGACTTAATGCATGTGTGGTACAGGGGACTTCTCACACAGGCAATAAAATTCAATTTCATCAACGGTTGTCTGGCTGTGAGTTAACAGGTCCTATCTGTAATTTGTTTCAAACACCTCCGCTTTACCAATATTATCTATACATCTGAAATCAAACTGTGGGTCTCGGTCAACCTGGAGACAATATCTTTGAGGGGTGTTTTGTCTGTCATCCCTGATTACTAATAAATATTTCTGTGGGAAGTCCTTTCACCTGCATATTAATATAACTAGTAAGTCATATATATTCAGACATATTAGGAAATTAAATGTAATTGTAAAAATGGCATGATTAATAGTCAATGTTATTCTATGTCTATCCTTTTGTTGAGCGTATTATTTAATGCAGCATATACAAGATTAGGTTTGCTAAGTAACCCTAGCCTGACATATGAGTCCAGAGGGTTACATTTCTAGGCGTTTGGTGTATGGATGCAGATTGTGTGTTTTAAAAAAAAATTATAATCATTATTATTTTTGCAGTATCATGATAGGTAAAAATAGCAAAATGAAAATTCTTCCAGGCATGGACATCTCATTATGTTCTACCACAATGTTAATATGATCCAGATCCGGATCCTATTTTGGAAAACACAGTTTGGACCCAGAAGCACAGCTCAGGGACACTGGTTGTAGAGTCCACTGACGTAAGGCAAGTGAACACGTCAAATAGGGGCAAGCAAATACAAAGTCCGAAAACACAAGCAGAGGTCAGTACCATTAATCATAGGAATAACTCTTGCTTTCTTGAGGACAGGGGAGCACACATTAAATACACTCAGAGACAGGAGTTAAGGAGATGCACGTGTTCACAATCAGATTGGAAAGGAATATCACATGAGAGGGGAAACACAGGGGGAACGTTGGGCCTGAAACGAGAGGACTGTGAGTTGTGAGACCAACACAGGAAACAATGTGGAACAGCAATGGAACAGATCCAAAGATAAGACATGACTTCCAGGAAGTTAAATTAAACACTTAAAAACAAAATGCATTGGGTTCCAGAACAGTCAGAGAGAAAGGGTAGATGGATGGGAATACATTCAGAGTCAATCAAATGGATGTCATGTACATGTGAAATAAGAGAAGTTATGTCATAAACTAATGATAATGAACTCATGATCCTACATGCTACCAGTAGACTACCAGGATCAATGAGTCATGTGGTGTTACTCAATTTGCCATAAGGAAAGTATGAGTGACATCATCATGGCAATCGTCCCGGTGTGTGCTATGCAGTTAGACAACAATTAATTAGTAACAATGACATTAGTATGGGCTTTCCTTATTCGTATTCTATACCATTTTAAAAAATAATTATCAAAGTAAAAATGAAGCTTATATTTTGTCACTTATTAATGAAGATCAACATAAAATCATCGACTAAAAATCTAATTTTTTTGCTGTCAACGCAACATCACGGATCTTGGTGACAGACACATTAACAAAGACAGTGAAAATGGCTGCAAGCTTAAAGGGATAATAATAATAATAATAATACATTTAATTTATAATGCACTTTACATTTGGATCAAATCTCAAAGTGCTACAAAGTAAAAGCAGATAAAAGCATAAATAAAAAATAAAATAATAACTATAT
>VRLP01007191.1:0-23349 GCA_009660295.1 Lophius piscatorius | reverse complement strand
ACACACACACACACACACACACACACACACACACACACACACACACACACACATACACACACACACACACACACACACACACACACACACACACACACACACATACATACACACACACACACACACACACATACACACACACACACACACACATACACACACACATAATCACAATACACACACACACCACCACATACACACACACACACACACACACACAAATACACGCACACACACACATACACATAATCACAATACACACACACACCACCACGTACACACAAATACACACCCAAACACACGTACACACGTGTATATATATATATCTATATATATATGTACATATATATATAGTTTCAATCTTTAATTTTACACCCTGCTCTTTTAACGTCTCTATTATCAAAGCGTTCCCTTCATTATCCTGGAAATATGAACTCAAACTCTTTTTATCGACCCACATAAAATAATCACACATTTATTTTTACGTTGGACTGATTACATTAAATGCATGTTTGTGCTTTTAAGAAGAAAGATAAATAAAGTTGAAATAATACCAGCTGTGTTTGATCCTGATGGTTAGCTGCTCGTTTAAGGAGAAGATGGACTGAAATGTCAAATCTTTATTACCTGAACTGAAAGGAGGTGTATCAGGGAGAGAGAGAGAGAGAGAGAGAGAGAGAGAGAGAGAGCAGTGAAGCAGAGATGCACCAGTGTCTTCACTCCTTCTCTCCATCATTAGTGTCTCTCTCTAATCTCTCTACATCACTCTCGGGGCACTCCATCACTCCCTCTCTCTCCTGCATCATCCTCTCATTCTTCTCTATTCCTCTTTTCTATTCATCCCTGTTCAGTGGTTCCATTCTTCTTCTCTAAGCCTGTCATTCATTCCTCTTTCTCTCTCTTCCCTCCATCTCTTTGTGTCTTTGTTCTCCTACAGCTTCATTATTGAAACATGGTCCACAGGGTTCTCCCCCCCTCTCTCCCTCTCTCTATCCCCCCCTCTCTCTCTATCCCTCTCTCTCTCTCTCTTCCTCTCTCTATCCCCCTCTCTCTCTCCCTCTCTCTCTCCCTCTCTCTCTCTCTGTACTCTCTCTATCCCTCTCTCTCTCTCTGTACTCTCTCTATCCCTCTCTCTTTGTTAAAAACCATACAATGGAAATGTAGATAAAAGTGGTGTTTGGTTTCTAGCTGTGTGTACAGTGTGTACTGTGTGTACTGTGTGTACTGTGTGACTGAATCTCTGGAGTGTGTGTTTATGGCGGTGTGTGTTTATGGCGGTGTGTGTTTGAGGCGGTGTGTGTTTTTGTTCAGACATGTATCTGCTGCCTTCGCAGACTGAACCCGGGTCAGAACTTATTATCACTCACACTATTGTTTCACTCCTGACATAAATCACGGCGGCGCTGTTTTCTCTGGGCTCTGAGCGGCAGCAGAGGAACAATTCAACAGTCGGGTTCTGATTTCACAGGCGAGTGAACGACCGCCAGTGAAACGCTGATGGAATCTAAATATGACATCACTTCAGTTCCATGCCAACGAGATGCAAACTCTGTGACTTACGTAAACAGAATCTTCGGTTCTGGAGTATTTCGGTGACTTTCTTTAACCTCCGGTGTTTTGTCTCCGCCCAGAGTAAAACAGGAACTCCGATGTGGTCGGTTGTGATTAACAAGGGGAAGGGTGGTCTTCTTTTTGTTTCCTCACGCCTCTCAGAGTTTCTCAGCACATTACATGCGTTCCATGATTTGACCTCTTTTGTTCGCTTCATCGTCAAGTTTTTCTGAGACGTGCCAGAAAGTTCTCACGAAAAGTCCATTTTTACTCACAAATATTATCTGAAAGCACTTTCTAAAAAGAGCAGGTCATGATTCTCCAGAGACCCAACAGTTCAACAAGAACATGGAGAGAGAGGAGAGAAGAAGAAAAACTGCATTTAACAGGCAGAAACCTCCAGCAGGACCCAGATATTATATATATATATTATATAATATGTGCATTAACAGTAATTATAACGATGGTCTAATACAGTTAATAATAATAATAAAATAATAACAATGATGAAGATATCATCTTTGGCCATCAAGCAGGTCCAGAGCAGCAGATCCAGCCGTGATCCCTGAAGGGAGAAAAAGCCCAGAGACCCCAGGAAGGAGGTCCAGTTAGTAACATGCATTAATGGGGGAGACACGTTGGTGCCTGACTGTTAAAGGTTTCGTACGTGAGCAGGAGGATTTAGAATTCTATTCTAGATTTTTAACCCTGAACCAAAGCAGGGAAACTTATGTAGGAGAGATCTGGTTCTGGTTCTGGTCAGCACAGGTGCGGCAGCATTCTGGAGCAGCTGGAGACACTTTAGAGACTTTAGGACTACTGCAGGAATCCTGTCTGGACGTTCCCACAGGTCTGTCCATCCTTCAGATTCAGATTAGTTTTCTTCATCAAGCGTTATGATCTGATGGAATAACATCTACCTTAAACAACAAACCTTCCTCCTTCCCCACAGTCTTCATCACGTCCGCTCTGCTCTCTCCCTCAGGTGCTGAAGTACACACCAGAGGTCAGTCTGTACCCGCACCATCGGCGGTCACGGATGCTCTGGGTGATATCAGAGATCTTCCTCACACACCATGAGAAGTGTGAGTGTGCGTGTTCCTCTCAGCTCCCCCGCTGAGACGCCAGGACCGACGCAACATCTGGAACGGTCGGGCGAGTTCGCCTCGGATCTATTTTGTAACAGACTTCATGTGATGATAAAATCAGCAACGCCGTCACGTGCAGCAATGAAGGCGGCGTCCACTTGACCAGACAAGCTGCAGCTAGATCACAAAAAGACCACAAGGCCTCCTCCGCATCCTCTTCTTCTTCCTCCTCCTCCTCTTCTGTTCGTCGACTTCTCTTCAATGCTTCAATGGTTCAAGATCCTAAGATGTTCAATGATGTTTCAACTTCAATTCAATCAGTGCCTCAAACCTTACCCTGTTCTCCAAATTGGTTATGTTCAGCGGAGCCTCGCCTGAATCACATGCCTAAAATAATAAACTTCAAATATCTCTCTAATAACTATCAGGTGTATCTGCATCACCCACAGGTAACACCTAAAGTAATTTATTTTCAGTCTCAGTAATATTGTACCTGCTACTAAGTGTGAGTAATCTGTTATCATGTGTGAGTAAAAGGTTATTAAGTGTGAGTAATCTGTTACTATGTGTGAGTAGTAGGTTTTTAAGTGTGAGTAATCTGTTACTATGTGTGAGTAATCTGTTACTATGTGTGAGTAATCTGTTAACATGTGTGAGTAGTGTGAGTAATCTGTTACTATGTGTGGGTAATCTGTTACTATGTTTGAGTAATCTGTTACTATGTGTGAGTAATCTGTTACTATGTGTGAGTAGTGTGAGAAATCCGTTACCATGTGTGAGTAATCTGTTACCATGTGTGAGTAGAACCTTTGGCTTTGACATAAATAAATGTTTTATTAAAATTAACCATCATGCACTGTAAAAAGAAAATTTGCAAAAATGAGTTACGAGACTGATTCTGAGGTTGAACAGGAATCATTTTTTAAATCTTTGAAATATCTTAGAGGCAAACCGAATCAGTGAGACAAAAGATCCATGTTGGGTTAAACTTCATAAAACCTGCGGGAGATTAAAGGACGCTGGATTGATTGAATCGAGGTGATTCCTGCCGCTGTTTGAACTTCTGTAAACTCCGCTGACCTGGAGAAAAGAGGAGGAGTTATTTATACGGAATTCTTCTCCTTTGTTTTTCCAACATTCCATACTTCCACCTGCCGACCCCTTCATCCATATGATTCCTGCTTCTCCCTCTCCCTCTCCTCCTTTGTCTCCCTTCCATCCCTTGCTTTGTAAAACATCAGAAGATGTGTCCGATGAGGCCGCCGCGCTCGGCCAGGTCTGCTGAGCGTTTCTGGCATTCCAGCCGCCAAGAGGAATTTGCTTAGTCGGATAAAACCGCGATGGCCGGACAGAAAACATACGAGAGGAAAGAGACTCAGGAAAAAGGAATTCTTGTTTTGTCAGGCGAGGCGTCGGACAGAAGGACCATCCAGATTTAGATTGGCAGTAAAAAAAAAAGAAAGGATCAACTTGCTATAGATGGTGAATCCATCAGGGGTCCAATCAGAATCTTCATGTTTTCAGTTTGTCAGATTTTCTGCTGACTCCGCATTTTTCCCCATCAAACTGCTTAGAATGATGAATGTGACCCACTGAGTGTGTGTTTAAGTGTGTGTGTGTGTGTGTGTGTGTGTGTGCGTGTGTGTCTGTGAGCATCCTGTCTCTGTCAGTTTTCTGGTGTTATTAGCACATTCCATTGTTGCGTGCCATGAGGTGACATTCCAATTTTTTTCCGGGTTTGTTTTGACTTCCAGTCCTTTACAATAGAACCTGACCCAAACGGTTCAGACCTGATGGCCTGATCAGAGCGGCCTCATCTCATCTCTCTCTCTCTCTCTCTCTCTCTCTCTCTCTTTCTCTCGTCTGTAGCTTCTGAAATGTGGTTGATGTTTTTGAAAACTCAGAGAAAAGTTGTTTATAGTCGTGGATTTTTAGCAGTAAAAGCTTTGCTGTATTCATAAAAAGTTTTGCTTTTCTTTAATAATTTATTGTTTTTCTCTTTTGTTTTATGATAAATATCAGCTGGTTCTCTCAATAAATAAAGTGTTCCTTGCATTTCTGTTGTCAGCGACTCGATTTTTGTCTTCGTCAGATATTTGACAGTCCGGTGTTTTTATATCGACTGTTTGGAACCTTGTCCTGTTTTTAAATTCTCTATAAACAACATTTAAAGATGTTGTGGTGGAGAGATAGTGAGTTATTGTTGTAAAGGTTACTTTTGACATTCAGTCTTTTACATCTGTAATTATCTGGGGTTCTGGTTCTGGTTCTGGTTGGCTGGGAAGATTTTTGTTCTTCAGTTTCAGCCAACATATATACACATATGTACACATATATACATATATACATACATACCGTTATATACAAGTATATACACTTATACACATATATATATATACACATCCCTCCCTCCCTCCCTCCATCCATCTATCCAGTGTCTGATCATTCTTTCTCGTCCTCAGGGAAATTACAACTCTTGAATAATAAACATACAGGACGATGAATTAAGGGTTTATTCTTCTCCACCCACACCTCCCTCTCCTCTCCGGTCAGAGGTCAGAGGTTAGAGGAGGAGACTGGAGTGTCGACTTCAGACAGACGAGCAGATCCTTCATATGAAAGCGATAACTCAAAAACGGTTACATAGATCATATTCAGATTTATTACCCACATCGGCCGTAGTGTGAGGAAGAACTGGATTGATTTTGGGAAGGCTGAGTTGCATATTTCCGACACTAAGGGACAAGATAAAGATGAGATGAAACTTCATCTCCAAAGGTTTTCCTGCTGGTTGAGCCCAAATTAGCACCCCAATTATCCCCAACCCCCTGCACACCGCAGGGGGTTGGGGTATTTCATGCACAGACATAAAAGTCAAGTCTGTCCGTGTTACTATCTTTGGTGAAAAGCATCACAATAACAACAAAAACTGCCCTGATCACATGACCAACGCCTGTATCCGGATAAAACCATCATATATATATTTTTTTTTTTATTGATTATAATTTGTTTTTTTTTTTAAAGTGGCATATTCTGTTGTGAAGAGTGGAAAAGAGAAAAAAACATTCCACAGGATGCAAAGTCATGATCTAATTCCGGTTTGAGACTGGTTCCAGTAAGCCTGGACGGGGTGAAGGTCAGAATGAGGAGGTTGGAGGAGAAGAGAGATTCTTCAGCGAGGAGGAAGAAAGAGAAACAGGACAAAATGAAGACAATGAAGTTTTTATGGCGTCAGACAGGACAGGTGACGAAGAGGAAGAGGTATGCTGATGAAGTCACCGCCGCGAGCCGAAAGGGGGCGGGGCCAAATGGAAAAAAGACATATAAATAAATCTCTATCTGCCGCCGTTTCTCCGGTCAGCTGAGGAGGATTTTATTCTTGTTTCATTTCATCCGTGATTATGAACTGTTAAGTTTTATTCGCGATGTTATTACCAGAAGATTAAACAAAAAAAACATCCTTCATGGTTTTTATGGCTGTTGAGATTAAAGTCAGACTTTTGAGGGTTGAGTTTAATGGAGGGATAAATAGAAAAACTTTATTAATCCCCAAAAGCAGAAATTAATCTCGTAATTCTGACAATTTTTATTCATACATTATTATTCAGTAGAAACACTAAAACTCAGTCAGTCAGTTTTTCTCTACCTACTGAGACAAAAAGATTGTGACTTTATATGAATTCTAAATGTATTATTATCCGTCTAAAAGAATTGTTACGTCAACAAAAGTCTGTAAAAGAAAAACTTGATTTCCCGACTTCAGGACAGAACCGTCGACTCCTGTGATGCAACCCAATCATTTGAACCTGCTCGGCCCAAAGAATAAATGGTACCTCTTTACAAAAAGACGACCTTTATAAGGGATTTATAAATGGTTTATAATTAGGTTATATAATAGTTATAATGGAGACGGGGGTTCGAATCCCAGTTAAAGGAGGGCGTTGCAGAAATCCAGTGTGAACCGTTAGGCTAGGTCCTTAGTGGTACCAGCTAAACCCAGCCACCACTAGTACCGGTCCCAAGCCCGAATAAAAGTGAGGCTTGTGTCAGGAAGGACATACACATAAAAAACACTTACGCCAGATTAAAGTAAAGAGCGAGACGATCCGGTGTGGCAACCCATGAAAAAGGGAAAGATCCAAAATAAGTAGCAGTAGTTATAATTAGGTTATAAATTTGGTTGTAAACACTTTAAAAGTCATTAGTTAATGTTTATAAACAGTTTATAACACAGCTCCCAATTCATCAATGTGGCTCACTATTTGGCAATATTCAAGTTAGCAGTACAGATAATGGGCTCACTATTTGGCAGGCATCCCGTCTCTGATAGCCTTTATATCACATGAGTTATAGCAGCTTATTCTTTAGTTGTAAATCGTTTACAACCTTATGAGTAAGCTACGTACGAACCATTTATAAATCCTTACTAAGGGGAGTCTTATCGTAGAGTAAAGAATGAAATAAATAAATAAATAAAACCCGGTATCTGCTAACCGTCACAGACATCGTCCCAACAGTGACGAACATCAAATTATTCCCCCTGATGAAGGTTAGAGGATGAAGAGCATCTGAGAGCTTCAGAGTCGCAGCAGAAGGTCAGACATTCTCCCAACCCGCGGCCCGACTCCTCGCCACAGACGATCGTGGATGGATTCGCTGGCGGTGTCTGTTTAGGAGGGAAAATTGACTTCAGCCCTCAGAACGCTTTTCTTTTCTCCTCGCCTCCTTCAAGCACATACAGACCATAATAATCAGTCAGCCATCCACTGAACACATACCATCATCCCTCCTGCTCTCCGGTGCCATCATGCCCCCTCCTCCCCCTCCGTCCCCTACATTATAGAGGAGCTTTCATTCAGGTATGAATATTAGATCCTTCCTCTGAATAATGGAGGGAGAGTGAATGTGTGGAATCTGCAGACATGAGGAGGGGAAGGACAAAAAGTCCTCAGTCGCACGTTTAAAAGGAGTCCAATAAAAAGGACATTCTCACATCCAGACCGCTCCATTAAATAAATGATGAAGCTAAAGTGCAGATAAAGAAGTGAGGGGAGTGTGACTTCCTGTCGGCGTGAGGTTCCTGAGATAATATTACAGCGTCGAGAGAAACGTCTGAAGGGATGAAGGTGGAGGACATAACAAATGTTTTCTCCTCATCTCCTGAAGAATCCAGGTTGTAAAATCACATTTATGGGAGGTTCATATCGGAGGAGAGGAGAGGAGCAGAGAGAGAGAGAGAGAGAGAGAGAGAGAGAGAGAGAGAGAGAATGGTTTACAGCAAGAAACAAATAACACAACACCCCGAGGCAACGGAGTCTTTGATTTGATGGAAGTGATTGAGTGGTGTGTGTGTATGTATGTGTGTGTGTGTGTGTGTATATGTGTGTGTGTGTGTATATGTGTGTATGTGTGTGTGTGTGTGTGTGTATGTGTGTGTATGTGTGTGTGTATGTATGTGTGTGTGTGTATGTGTGTATGTGTGTGTGTGTGTATATGTGTGTATATGTGTGTGTGTGTATGTGTGTGTGTGTGTATGTGTGTGTATGTATGTGTGTATGTGTGTGTGTGTATATGTGTGTATATGTGTGTGTGTGTATGTGTGTGTATGTGTGTGTGTGTGTATGTGTGTGTGTGTGTGTGTGTGTATGTGTGTGTGTGTGTGTGTGTATTACTTAGGTCTCGGCACAGGAACCTCATGGAGCAATCTTCTTCTTACTGATTATTCAATTAACTGAATTACCTGCCGCACACGCTTAAATAATTTCCCCTAACCACAAACACACACACACAAACACACACACGCACACAGACGCACACAGACACACGCACACACATACACGCACACACACACACAAACACACACACATAAACACACACACGCACACAGACACACGCACACACATACACACACAGACACATACACGCACACACACACATACACGCACACACATACACACACATACACACACGCACACAGACACACACACACAGACACACGCACACACATACACGCACACACTTTGGACGGGGGGTGTAGCGGCTCTTCTCTCCAGCTAACAGTAATCATCTGCTTTCGCTGAGGTTCGTCTCCCGGCAGCAGAACTTCTGTCTCAGCCGGTGGTTGAAGCAGAGCTGGCAGCGCTCACAGCTGTCAATCATCCTCAGTCGCCGTACGACTGTGACGGGTTTGTGAGGACTTGGTTCTCGGGACGTCAGGGGCAATGTCTAGAAACAGAGGAGCTCGTCTGGTGGTCCGCAGGAGATGGACAGCAAAGAAAATGGTCAAAGAAAAAAAAGAATGTTGTTCTCTCTGTCTGTTCTGAGACACAAATGTTTTTATTTATATGTTAAAAAAAACAAAAA
Source organism: Lophius piscatorius (assembly GCA_009660295.1). Taxonomy (NCBI): domain Eukaryota; kingdom Metazoa; phylum Chordata; class Actinopteri; order Lophiiformes; family Lophiidae; genus Lophius; species Lophius piscatorius. The sequence goes on along the minus strand of VRLP01007191.1, from coordinate 14,347 downwards.
ACAGTTCACGTGACAAAGGTCAGCTTTGTAGACGGTCCCTCCTACATGTAGAGGAACCCAGAGTTTGTAGACGGTCCCTCCTACATGTAGAGGAACCCAGAGTTTGTAGACGGTCCCTGGTCACCCAGCTGACAGGATGTCTTCCATCGATAAAAGCCTCTTTTCTACCTCACTACGATAAAAACAAGATGATCCAAATTGAAAAACCCCTTGATCCGACATTCTCATCCCGAATCAGTTTCTGCACTTATCAAGATCCTGCCTGCAGCCTGAGAATGATAACATTTGTGATAACATCTTCATCATCTCATCATCTCCAGTAAAGCTTCCAGACGTACCTTCAACCTGTTCACCTGGAAAAATGGATGGGAGGAACGTCGTGAAACCAAAACCAAGAATAAAGAAGGAAATAACAGCATCAGGACTGTGTGTGTGTGTGTGTGTGTGTGTGTGTGTGTGTGTGTGTGTGTGGTATCATAGACCAAAGAAGGTACAAAAAACAGGAAACACATGGTGGTGAGGCCTACAAAGAGCATGTGACCCTCATGCACACGCACACACACTCACACACACACACTCTCTCACACACACACTCACACACGCACACACACACACACACACGCACACACACACTCTCTCACACACACACGCACACACACTCACACACGCACACACACACACACACACGCACACACACACACACACGGTGGTGGACTTTGGTCTGGGGACTTCTCAGGAGCAGTGAGTTGATGAATGTTAGGATATTCCTGGAACACAGATGCTGTCACTGCTTCTGGAATAGATCAGGTCTATTTGTCCCACATTAGTTGGTTGAAGTCCAAACAAGCTGCATCAGAAATGCTAAATAACAGGAATATTTATGTGAACCTGTCACGACCCCACCCTGATCTCCAGCAGAGCAGATCGGTCCTGGTCTGGGATGAGTGAACTGGATCTGGATTCCAGTCTGCAGAGATGTCAGGGGAGGAAGAGTTGAGGAAGAACCGAGTCAAAGGTTAATAAATTTGTGGTTTCAGTAAATGCCTGACAGGAAATACTAACGTCTGTCGTGTTAACGGCTGTCTAGACAGTAAATGAACCAATCACAGTCAGGCCTGCAGCTTCATCAGGCGCCTCCGGGTCACAGCGGGGCTCCAGGCTGAAAGTAGGTGAAATCTTAACCCGTTTCCTTAAGTTAGTTTGCTGCACTGAAAGGGAAGGTACTGATCCGGTTACTCCACGTCTGGTACGTGTGGATCGATGGCCTAGTGGTGTACGTAGCAGCTTTTGGAGCCGAAGGTTGTTGGTTCCCGTCTCAATCGTCCCTCTAGAAAAATTCTCAGCTTTATTATTTACATACTGTATTAAGTGTAGCTATTAAATAAACTTTGTTATCAATGCAATCCAGAAGTTTGATGGTCTAGCGGTGTTTGTAACAGCCTTTGGAGCTGAAGGTTGTCGGTTTGAGTCTCAACTGTCACTGTAGAGAAATTCAGGACTTTACTTTATACAAACTGTATTATGTGTAGCTATAATATTGACTTTATTACCAAGTAAAGAGGGCAGCTGGATGGTCTAGTGGTTTATGTAGACGCCCTCAGAGCCCATGGTTGATGGTTCAAATATCAGTTACAAGTAGAGGATGGCCCAAAAAAGAAACAATGAACCAACTTCAAATCATTTGTATTACATATAATCTACAAAACAGGGGCCAGTGTTACAGTTAGGGGATTAGTGAAGTGACATTCTGTGTATAATATCACAGAATGATTAACAGAAATCACAATCAGCAGACTCATATGTTTTTCCCCATACTTTTAGATTTTATAAACATTTGAACTCAAGTGAACTTTGATGTTTTAGAGGGTCTATCAATATTTGAATGAAATCTCTCTAATGCTTTTTAGGATCCCCAACGATGAGCATCTTTACACTTTGTGCATAATTGAGTTTTGGTGATTGTCTTTGGAACTGCTCTCATTGACCTTCGGTGGAGGTTATGGTTCGTCCTGCTGTACGCGGGGGGGGGGGGGGGAAGAAAAATACTGTGTAAATAAATTCACATTTAATTTGAGGGGGATTGATTGTACAGCGCAGGAGATCTGAGACGTCCCTCTTTCCAGCAACCCTCTCCGGCTCATCCCTGAGGTTGGGGGGATCCTGAAGGGTTCCAAGATGAAATCTCATCTGGCTCCTGATGCACCTGTATACCTGAGCCCTATCATCTCAGTATTTCTGCCTCGGCTCTTCGACGACTCTGTCAGATAATACCCTGACGTTCAGTGGTTTGTTCTTGTACGTTTGTTTTTCCTAGTCAGGTTTACCTTTGAAAATTGATGAATTGTCTTTCATGTACTCAGTAGGGTATCCTCACAGGATCATATATTTTAAATGTTTATATTTAAGTTAAAAGAAATCCTCTGTTTAAGAGGAACATTTGGGAGAGATATTAGTGAAAAACAGATGATTTATTCGTACAGTTGGATCCAAATGAAGAAATAGTCACCCAGCTGCTTCTATGCTGAGCCAAGAACTTCATGACTCACTGAGGGTGAGACTTCTCCTATAAACCTGCTAGGCAACAAAATAAACAATACAGGAATCTCCTCAGCTGCAGCTGGAGGAGGATGTATGCATCGCCCTTTAACCTCGGTTACTTTATAAACCTTACTGCATCCTCCGCCACTTGTTTCCCGGAGTCCCTCAATAATTTACACGGCCACTATTTCACAGCAACATGTGAAAAACAGCGTAAACATCCTGTTTAAACCAATTCCTCCTCCACTCTTACACAGCTGCTACGGTGCTGCTGGGACTTTGAACAGTTCAAAATGTATTTTTTCATTACCACTTTACAGTTTAAAAAAGGAGCGATGAATTATAGAATGGATGAACCATGCAATATAAAACGTAAAGAAAACTGTAGGGAAACATAAAGTTTCAATGTAAGGGCTGTCCTATAAGTACAACATAATGTATTAAAGTACTGCAGTATTGTGTGTGTGTGTGTGTGTGTGTGTGTGTTAAGGTGGGCTTGCACCGTACAACTCAAGGGTCGTTCTTGTTTGATTTAAACTCAGGCCCATGCACAGAAGCTGGAGCAGCAGCCATTCTGGTTGAGAGATCTTCTCCTCACACCCACGTCTTTGATCGTGAGGACTTTTTAGTTTTTACAGTTCAACACAGATTTTGCACCTTTTCTCTCATCCCTTCCCGATACGGCTGACTTTCCATTTTCTTCCCATAAACGGTCGGTATTTGCTTCCTTTACTTGATTTTATTCAGGTTGGGGATTCAAGAAGAAGAATTTGTTTAGGTCAGTAATTGACCACCAACAGTTTCCCATCCTTTTTAAAGGTTTTAAAGTGAACTCTGGCTCCAGAGAGGTATTTTGAAAAATGTTAGCTTGAAGTGGCGGAAAGATGATAAAGTTATTTTACCATAATGCTGAACAAATAGTTATATTGGTTATCTTACATCTAAGCCTGGACCTATAACTTTACAGAATAGATAACTAAATGTAATTTCTTATCCATCTGAGAGAACCTCATGACTTGACAGGATACTGGATGACATCTGAAGGCCACAGCAGATACTTGGATAGGGAGTGATGATCTGATGCAATCTGGAAATTCACCACCAAATACCATTCGATTTCACTCTCTCCACTTTTAAAGTTCACAAACTTGTGTCCCTTTACATCCAGTCACATTCTGTCATATTTTCTCCTTTGGCCAATAATTTGCTCAATTACAATTCTGGTGCTTAAGAGTTTAAGGGCTTGGTCTTGGAAGCCACCTCCACTTTCCACCATCTCAACCCTAGAACACCACATCATCTCCAAAGAACTCCTCGAATCAGAACTCCATCTTTCTCAAAGTCATCCCAACATTAAGCTCCGTTCCTCAAGACCTCCACCAGTGTAATCTTCATCTCACTGGCAGAACTTAATTCTAGGACAGCTTCCCTTCGTTGACGCCAAAGACAAAACCTTGTGTCCAAAGTAAATGTATCTTACTTCAACTCTGTGGCTCTTGTTTGTTCCTCTTATTGGTCTCTCCTGATTGGAATCACCTCCTTCTCATCATGCCGTGATGTGGTTTTGGAAAAAATACCTTCATCTATTGTTAATACTGGAAGAATGTCTGACTAAACGGCCAAGTAATGTTGGGAAAATGTACAAAGCAAAGCAGAATGAGAGAATAAAAGCTGATATCGTTGGGTTCATCAACACACTTCGGACGACATCTAGTCAACATCCTGAGGAAAGCTTGATCACTTTAGGTTATGTCATCATCGCCAGAGAACAGTTTCCCGGATTAACGCGGAAAACATCAGTGATCCCAAGCTTACAACAAGCTCCACACTGAACACAGCATTTTTGTCTTTATGCAGTAACCTGTATTTGTGTAATTATAGTGTGTTATAGTCACACTGTACAAGAATATTTGATTTTACCAACTTTTTTTTCATACTATTAGACCCTCTAGAAATTTAGGTCCCTAGAAGTGATCAGCTATAGAGTCCCCATGAAACATGAAAACCAGCGTGTGTGTGTGTGTGTGTGTCTGTGTGTGTGTCTGTGTGTGTTTGTGTGTCTTTGTGTCTGTGTGTGTGTGTGTGTCTGTGTGTGTGTGTTTGTGTGTCTGTGTGTGTGTGTGTCTGTGTGTGTGTGTTTGTGTGTCTGTGTGTGTCTGTGTGTGTTTGTGTGTCTTTGTGTCTGTGTGTGTGTGTCTGTGTGTCTGTCTGTGTGTGTGTGTGTCTGTGTGTGTGTCTGTGTGTGTCTGTGTGTGTGTGTGTGTCTGTTTGTGTGTCTGTGTGTGTGTGTGTCTGTTTGTGTGTCTGTGTGTGTGTGTGTCTGTTTGTGTGTGTGTGTGTGTGTGTGTCTGTTTGTGTGTGTGTGTATCTGTGTATCTGTGTGTGTGTGTGTCTGTGTGTGTGTCTCTGCGTGTGTATCTGTGTCTGTGTCTGTGTGTGTGTGTATATCTGTGTGTGTGTCTGTGTGTGTGTGTATCTGTGTCTGTGTGTGTGTGTGTGTGTGTGTGTATCTGTGTGTGTGTCTGTGTGTGTGTCTGTGTGTGTGTCTGTGTGTGTGTGTGTATCTGTATCTGTGTGTGTGTGCATGCAGGTTCTCTGCGGTACGACAGGAAGTCTGTTCTCTGACACTTTGCTCTGACGGCAATAACTCATGCACACACACAGATACACACACACACAACAGAGACTTACCGATGTGTGTGATCACAAATGGACACACCTAACTGAACACACACTTGTAATCACACACACACTGACACACACACTGACACACACACTGACACACACACTGACACACACACTGACACACACACTGACACACACACTGACACACACACTGACACACACACTGTGACTAAATAAAGTCCAGTCTGGCCGCCCTGGATGCCCCTCAGCTAAATAATTCATCGTGAGCGTCTGACCTGTTTGTGACGATGCTGATGGAAACTTCCAGATCATTTTTCACGTCTGGGAAAAATCCTGACTCAGGAATGCAACTTTTTATTTTTTCTAATGAAATGTGAGGGGAAACAATTCCTGCCTGGTTTCTTTCTTGTTTGTAATCCATGTTTTGTTCTTTGATGCTGTTTCGTGTCTCATGTCACCGTCTCCAGATTCTCTTCTCTGAATGTGGACCTTCTCTTTAGGCTTCAATTCTGCTAAAGTAAACGATCTCTGAGTTCTGGAGAACTTCTGGAGTGTTCTGGAGAACTTCTGGAGTGTTCTGGAGTTCTGGAGATTTCCATCCTGGATAAATCAATGAAATGGGCCATAATTGCTGAAGATGTTCTGATCTTCTCCAACCCCAGATCCACCACCTCCCTCCTCCGCCCTCTTTCTCTCCAGCGGTCCTGTCGGACTCAGAGCCCACCTTCACTAAAGAATCATGTCAGAAACAGAAACGCTGATCCAGTCCCGCCCTCCTTACAGCGCCGACCAGAACCACTAAGCGTCTTAAAGAAGATGCTGCTCCTCTCGGAGTCACAGCAGAGGAACCGGAGGGAGACTTCTGCTGCTTCATCATGTAGAAAATTCCCTCAGAGGGAAATTCTTTAGAGTTATTTAAAATCCGTAGGGGAACATTCCATCAGGGCGGTCCGTAAAAAACCCAGACGCCACACAGTGTCTCCAGAGGAGCAGAGAATCCGAGACCCGCCGAGGCTGAAGCAGCGTGGAGTTCCTCAGAAGGATGAGTCTCCGCTGCTCTGCTGATGCAACGCTGACGACATGAATGCAAGGTAGAGATTAAAGTTCTGATGCTCAAACAGAACCGGGCACAGACCCGGAGGAGAGACTTCATCTGAACCTCATGTCGGCACGTATGGACACAAACTTCTCCGCCTGTTGGATGGAGGGTGTTACCAAATAAAGACACAGATAGAGATAAACATCTTCAGGAGCAGGAAGTACAAAAACTCTGTTCCATCCAAAAAGAAAAGATATAAACGTATTTATTTATCAAGGGATTTTTTCAAGGACGGATTGTTGTTCAGAAATAACCTCTGATGTAGAAAACCTTTTTGAGAACAGACTCAACACCACAACGTCATAAACAGGAGTTACAAACAGGAATTCAGTCCATTCAGCTTTCTTCTACTTACCCGGGTCGGGTCGTGGGGGCAGGAGGCTTAGGAGGAACTCTCTCCAGCAACGCTCTCCAGCTCATCCTGGGGAGGCGTTTGCCTTAGGACTCAGCTCTTTCCCTAACGGACCGACGCAACATCATCATCACTGCTGATGCTTCGACCTCCTGTCCATCACACCTCCATTTTCACAAGACCCCATGACACTTAAACCCCGTCGCCGAGGCAGCGACTCCCCTCCAACCTGAAGGGACGGTCCACCATGGGTCTGGTGGTTCAGGAGAACCAATCAGGGATCACGAGTCAAGCAAACAGGATTTCTCTGCAGCAACTCACAAAATCAACCTACAACAACAGACACAAAACCTCCTTCTCTGCAGAACCTCCTTCTCTGCAGAACCTCCTTCTCTGCAGAACCTCCTTCTTATATCTTCAACAGCTTCAGAGTAGAATAATCGTCAATCTCATTCTGCTGATGTAAATATTGAAGCGCTCTACGAGCCGGGCTTTTTCTGCGGGTTTGAAATGTGACACAAGCGCTCGCCCACACGGACGGAACCGGTGTCTGTTCTCCTCACCTTCCTGCAGGTGAGATTTCAGCTTCACTGCTGCTCACTATTAGAATCCCACCTGTAAATCTACATGTGTCAGTTCTATTAAAAACTCCCGGCGATCCAAACGTTTCTTCTGCTTCTGACGACGCCGTAACCGAGTTTCTTCTTTTTAAATGAGTTATTCAGATTTATCCTTAATCTTTAGCTCATGGAGTCTCTGAGGGAAGTTTGGGTTTAATAACATGCCCTGAATCACATTTAACGTTTTCTCACGACACATTTACAGAAATGTGATGAAAAAAAATATTTCTGGCATTTTTAACCCGAGTCAGAACAATAAAAATTTTGGTCTGGTTCTGAAATGTGAAGAATCTCTTAAAACAACTTTCACACTAAGGACAAAGTTTAAAAACTAATTTCAGAAACGTGTTCAATGTGTTCCTTTTGGTTTATTTCATTCCTTTCATGTTTATAATCGGAAAAGTTGGGACATAAAGGAATCGTTATTCCCGTTAATAACTCCTTCATAGACCTCAGTACGAGGAAGAACTGGATTGATTTGGGGAAAGGTCAGTTCTATATTTCCATCACTAGGGGGAGCTTTATCTCCAAAAGCATTTGGGTCATAATCTTTCAACCGTCGGTCCGATTAAGACTAAATTCAGGGGGTTGGGGGCTTTTCAGGGATAGACAACAACAAGTTCTGTGTTCAACATTCTAAGGCCCTCTGCTGATAGAAGAGAAAGCCCGGTTCTGATCAGGAGTTCTTGTTGTGGGCGGTGCAGAATCACCACAGCGACAGAAAAGTCATTCTGTTAAAGTAGTCGGACACCTTCGCTGGAGAGTTGGTCAATTTATAAAGGCTGTGTGGAAAAGGGTTGATGATGTAAGAAGGAGCAGCACAGGGGGGGGGTCCTCCTTCAGCCCCCGTCTGATGTCCCTCCGTCCCCCAATAACACACCACAAACAGAGTGAGTCAAATGATGGATTTTCTCTTCCGTGAGGATTTATGTGACTCAAATTGGCCAATTTCCGCCCCCTCAGCAGGGGCTGACAGACATTCAGCGCCTGATTGTTACCGACCCCCACGTCTGTTTTTGAAGCTTCCAGCCTCTCGTAGAACTCGGGCTCAACAGAACCGATCTAAACTATCCTACTAATTGGACTCAGAGACCAGCACCAGTGAGGAACTAGACTCATCACCCAGGTAAAGGTCTGAGAAGATAAGAGTCCAGCTGGGACCGCTCAAAGATAGAAGGGTGGGTCCAATTGGACCTCCTGAGAGTTAGTACTCAAAACAGGGACTTTTTTTTCTTCTGATGTAGTTCAATTATAATCTGGTGAGGATTTCAGGAAACGCAGAGTAGAAATACTGCAGAAGATGAGCCGATGAGATCCGAGCGTGGAGCTGATCCAGGTGAGTTGGACCCGCCTCCACAGGTACACAAGAACAAAAACATCAAGGAGACGCCAGATCACGGATGAGCTGCAACAATCTAGATTAGAGAAAGAAAGTCAAGTCTCTGTTGTGTGGGTGTATCTGTGAGAGAGGGAGAGAGAGAGAGGGAGGGAGAGAGAGAGAGAGAGAGAGAGGGAGGGGGAGAGAGAGAGAGAGAGAGAGAGAGAGAGAGAGAGAGAGGGAGAGAGAGAGGGAGAGAGAGAGGACAGAGGAGACAGAGGAGAGGGGAGACAGAGGACAAAGGAGACAGAGGACAGAGGAGACAGAGGACAGAGGAGACAGAGAACAGAGGAGACAGAGGACAGAGGACAGAGGAGACAGAGGACAGAGGACAGAGGAGACAGAGGACAGAGGAGACAGAGAACAGAGGAGACAGAGGAAGGAGAACAGAGGAAGGAGAACAGAGGAAAGAGGACAGAGGAGACAGAGGACAGAGGAGACAGAGGACAGAGGAGACAGAGGAGAGGGGAGACAGAGGACAAAGGAGACAGAGGACAGAGGAGACAGAGAACAGAGGAGACAGAGGACAGATAACAGAGGAGACAGAGGAGACAGAGGACAGAGGAGACAGAGGACAGAGGAGACAGAGAACAGAGGAGACAGAGGACAGAGGAGACAGAGGACAGAGGAGACAGAGAACAGAGGAGACAGAGGACAGAGGACAGAGGAGACAGAGGACAGAGGAGACAGAGGACAGAGGACAGAGGAGACAGAGGACAGAGGAGACAGAGGACAGAGAACAGAGGAGACAGAGGACAGAGGACAGAGGAGACAGAGGACAGAGGAGACAGAGAACAGAGGAGACAGAGGACAGAGGAGACAGAGGACAGAGGAGACAGAGGACAGAGGAGACAGAGGACAGAGGAGACTGAAGCGGTGCTTTTAAGATCTCTGACTAAACTTTAAATACTGATTTAACTTTAAATATTTATGAGTGTTATGTTGAGGGACTGAAGGACATCCTGTTGTCCTCACAGTCTCCGCTGCTCTGTGGTTGGACTTCCTGCTGACCCGTGGTTCTGAGGACAGTCTGGCACAAACACTTCTCGTATGGCTTCTCACACAGAACCCGACCCGGGTTCTTCTCGCTATCTGAGCCGGTGCATCAGCCCGGGTTCATCCGTGTGTGGAGGTGATCCACGGTCCGTCTGATGGTCGGTCAGAACCGGGCTCATAAATCCGCCCAGCTGTTACCACGGTGATTCACAGCTTCAGAGAAACCATAAACATGGATGCTGATCGGACCGCTGGCCCCAGAGGAGGGCAACGTAAGCTATGAGTTAGTGTGTGTGTGTGTGTGTGTGTGTGTGTGTGTGTGTGTGCGTGTGTATGTGTGTGTGTGATTGAGTGTGTGTGTGTCTGTGTGTGTGTGTGTTTGCTGAAGGGCGTCCCTGGCAGATGAGAGCCGAGCCTGATGATTGGCTGCGGGTCGGAGCGGCCGCTACTTTCTGCCGTTTCATTGGCTGTGACGGCGGAGGGGCGGGGTCAGTGCAGCGGGTCAGTTTGCTGCTGTCAGCGCCGTAATCTGGATCATTCTTCAATATTAAGTGAACTGGAAAGAGAATCACTGGAGCCAAACTGGATCCGCTAGAACTCCAGATTTCCCTGTCCTCTCCTTTTCTCCTTTTCTCCTATTCTCCTTTTCCAGCAGTCTCCGGATTATTTGTCTATTTTTCAGATTTCTTTAACCCTTTCAAGAAGCAACGATAAACATCAGGACGGTAAATAACCCTTTAACAGTTATTCACCAGACGACGTCAGTAACATCATTCAAGATATCCGATAAAGAAAAGACGTAAATGATATTATGTCACCGAAAAGTCTGGGATATTATGGAATCGCCATGGTCGCCGCGTCTGTCGCCGATCCTTCGTGTTCAACGCCGTAACTCAAAAACTGTTTCATGGATCATCGTCAAATTCTACACCCACATAGACCTCAGTGTGAGGAAGGACAGGAGGGATCTAGGGAGAGTTTGGCGTCATATTTCTCACCTTTGCTGCGTATGGATCGAGTCTGTCAGGTATATTTAGTGCATATAATAAAAGTACGATAAAATGATTCTTTGTCGTCTTAGAGTAGAATGAAATAAAAAAAATAGACAGAACCAGAAAGTTATATTTGGGATGCAGAATGAAGTTGGCCGGAAAAGAAGTTTGCTAATAAATGTGATCGGCACTAAAAACTAAAAAGAGAGTCATCGTAAGGAAAGAAGAATCTTAACGAGGAGGATGATGATAATCGGAAAAGATAAAGAATGAAACTGTAAGTCGTTTGTGGTTTATTATATAACAGACTGTTAGTTTCTGCTGAATAGAAGAATAGAAATAAATAAATTAATGGTTTGTAGGAGGAGCCTGGATGTTTGTTCCACTTTAATTACTTTTTCTTTACTCCCTCTCCTTTAATCATTTTTATCCCCCACCCCCCCTCTTTTATTGGCGGACAGATGGAGAGTCCAATCTGCGGCGAGATTGTTTTCGGTTCCAGTAGGAGGATCTCTGGTTGCAGCACTGAGTTTGGGTTCGGGCCAACCCCTACAGATAATAACTCAGACGGGTCGATAACACAGAACTTTACATTTTTAGTATCGTCGGATCATAAAATGGATCTATAAAGGTAACACAGACCTTCCTGCCACGATTTGTGATTCTGACGTGAATCGATCCGGAGGGGCGTCTTCTGGAGGGGGGGGTACGGCGAGATTGATCCGGCGTGTCGGCGCCGGGAAACGACTAATAGCTCGCTAAACCTGCAGCGTCTGGGATGAAGGTCTGCAAATGGATTTTAAACAGCACAAGATTACAAGAAGATCAACGGAGTCCAGAGGAGGAGTTTATCTGAGGAGGCGTTTAGCCTCTTCAACTCCTCAGGGAGACGATTAGAAATAAAAACCTTACGGGCTCGATACTGGGCCCGCTGTCGACTGTCGGGCCCGCTCCGGCGGAAGGCTCCGTATCTACGGGACAAATCAGCTGTTCTGGACATTCATTCATTTTCTGGAACCGCTTATCTCAGTCAGGGTCGGGGGGGCTGGAGCCGATCCCAGCCGACCTTGTGCATTCATTCTTTTTCTTTATCCTAACATCAGTTGATACATTTAATTTGTGGAAAAACGTTTTACGTTCAGAGAATCGTTGACAGAGAAGAACACGAATAAGACCGGGGCCCGGTTAGGGCCCCGATCTGGCGAGGGGCGGCCCTGGAGACACGCCTCGATACGAGTTTGGCTGGAGGACTTCCTATCAAACTAGGATTCGCCGTAGTGACTCCGACATCCCTCTGTGTTTCTGTCGGAACCAGACGGCGTCCTGGAGCTCGGCGGCCTCAACGGCGGCCCGGCCCATCTGCTCGGCATCTGTACCGGATGAAAGGACTTCTGCTAAGGCAGCAGTTCTGGTCGCACCGACGGCAGAAAATTCTGAAGCTGACTTTAAAACGGCGCTTGGCAGAAAAGTCCAACCAAATATTCTCAAGGTGCAGCGGAAGGAAGCGACGGCGCCAAGATTCCATCCTCCACCGTTGGAGGTTCTGAACTCTGGAGCGCCGAGGAGCGTCTGAGAAACTTGATGATGAGGGTAGAACTCTAAAGACACGTTCCAGACTGGAGGACTTGGAGGATCTGGACCTCCTGGCTGCCAATGAAAGCTCTCAGAGTATCGACAGACGGCAGAATCCGTTTCTCCTCCTCCGGGTTTATTGGGCCGACCTCTTCACCTCAATGGATGCAGTTCTCTCAACGCGGCCAGAGCTGCAGCCGCGCCCGGTCATCAAGAGCACTCAGTGAAATAACAGCCTAGAAGACGAGCGCCGTTCATCTATCCTCCATCCGTTCTCTGGAACCGCTTATCCCTGACAGGGGGGCGGGGCCTAACCTAGTGGGTGACACCGGGTGAGAGGGTGGGTCACACTCTGGGCTTGTAGCCGCTTCATCACGCGGCCGACTCAGAGAGATAGAACCGTTCACACCTATGGGAGATTCGGTGTAACCACCTCACCTCCACCCATCAGCCATAACATTAAAACCACCCTCTTAATATAGTGTAGGCCCCTTTCTAGCCAAACAAAAAAACGATTCTGCGATTCACTGTGTTCTGATGGATCCGTTGAAACCAGAGTAAACTTTTTCAGTAAAACCACTTGACCCTGAGGCCACTTGTTCACCAGCTGTCCTTCGTTAGACCTATTCTTCTGCCTGAATAGAGGAGCAGAAGGAGAGATAATGTTTCCTGGGTCAGTGACTCCTGGTTACCTTTAGAATGGATTTTAAGATTTCATTGATAACTTTCAAACTTCACTCTGGTCTCACTCCAAAATACATCTTATCTCGTCCTGATGCTTAACGTACCAGATGGTACCAGGCTGAGGGTGCAGGACCCCCTGAAACATCTCCCCCTGAAACATCTCATCCTGAAACATCTCCCCCTGAAACATCTCCTCCTGAAACATCTCCTCCTGAAACATCTCCCCCTGAAACATCTCCTCCTGAAACATCTCCCCCTGAAACATCTCCTCCTGAAACATCTCCTCCTGAAACATCTCCCCCTGAAACATCTCCTCCTGAAACATCTCCCCCTGAAACATCTCCTCCTGAAACATCTCCTCCTGAAACATCTCCCCCTGAAACATCTCCTCCTGAAACATCTCCCCCTGAAACATCTCCCCCTGAAACATCTCCCCCTGAAACATCTCCTCCTGAAACATCTCCTCTGACTGGTGAGACCTTCCCTTCGTCTTTTTAATCATTTTGTATTACTTAGTAGAACATTTATTTTATTACACTTTGTCCTGTAAGGCAACTTATGTGTTTGGGGGCAGTAGAAGGAACCACACAGACGGGGGGCCACATGAGAACTGGGATCTGGATTTGACGTTCTTGCTGTCAAGAGACGTGGACACGCCCACTTCTCTCAGGGGGTCCATGATTTATCACAAAAGCAGAATAATATTTATTGTTCAGTTCATTTTCAGCACATTTTACTCTGAGTCCAAACAAATACTAGATGTTCCATCTGAGGATGACGGAGAAGAAAGCTGATGGGTTCTCCGTCTGTCTGCTGGTTTATATCAACACACCTGTTTGTTTTTACAGGTAATACTTATGACGAGACTCTGATTGTGACTCAGGTCGGGTTTAAGTAGAGAAATAAAACAACTATTGGATAAATGCTGTTTGAAATGATTAGATGTGGTTTTGAGCAGGTATGAGTCTCAAACACTGTTAGAGGGTCGGTCCTGCAGGAATCCTGTCCTACATTCAGCAGAAATGATCAGGAGCTGTGAAGAGTTCAGGCGGGAGAGGAGAAGAACAGATATCAGAAGAGAGATGGAGAAACAAGGATGGAGGAGGAGGAGGAGGAGGAGAAGAGAGGCGAGAAAGACAAAGAGCAGGAAATTGTCCTGAAGCGCCGACGTCTCCAGAGACGATCACAGATCATTGAGGAGTGACCTCAGGGTCTTCTGTCGGCCCGCCTGACTCTGCTGGAGGAGGGAGGTCCCTCCAGGGAATGAAAACAAGAGCACACACACTCACACATAGAAACTCACATACACACTCACACACACACATATATAGTCACACATACGAACACACACACACACTCACTTACTCACTCACACACACACACACACACACACACACACACACACACACACACACACACACACACACACACACACACACACACACACACACACACACACACACACACACA
>VRLP01007190.1:0-23352 GCA_009660295.1 Lophius piscatorius | reverse complement strand
AAAAGATTTTGATACTAATAAAAATACCAAAAAAGAAAAATTAGATGGTTTTTACGAAGATGATATATATGAAGTAAATAAAATTCTTGCAAACAATTTTATTGAAATAAAGAACAGTAAATCTCAAGAAGTTAAAAAGGTCTTAATGAGTAGGGTAAAAATTGTTAAATAAAATTTAGTTCTTATTTAGCAAATAAAAAAATTGGTTTCACGAGGATTCGAACACGGTCGCACGCACCGCACGCTTCGCGCGCTGTGCGCGCGACATAAAATATTATTTGATAAGAATACAAATAAATTGATTTAAATCCGGAAATTTTTTTTTGTTTTTTACCCTGGTAAGAATAAGAAGAAACACCTGATTATATATTTTTTAATTAAATATTTCTTAAATTATATATTTTTATTTTGTTTTGAAATGATATATAATTGTTTATAAACGTTGAATATTATTGGTTTGTACTTATTATATAATCTATATAAAAATTCGATTTTATTAAATGATGTTCATTAAAAAGCTTTATATAATAAATATAATGATGATTGTATTATATTTATATCCATATTATTATATTATTATATTTTAAAATATTCGTATTTTAACTTTGCATTTAATAAACATTAATTAGTTAATCTGATTTTTATTTAAATTAGCACATTCATTAAATTGTCATATTTCTTTTAAATGTCTAAAAACTTTTGAATATAGATCTAATATTAATTGTAAGACTTTACGATTGAAGTTTTGTGTTTTTATAAGTTTTTATAGAAAAAGTATTACATGTAAATCAATATTTATTTTATCATCCTTTTATAAATGGTGTCATTATAATTCTTGTTACTCGGTTAATATTAATTGTTCGGTGATGATACTATTTTTAACAATTATTATTAAAATATTTATATTCCCATTAAAAATTCTCAAAAATTTTAACTGTATAAAATATAATATTTAAACATATCACAAGATTAAATTGTAACGGTAATATTAATATCTTTACTATACATACGTATAGTAATATTATTATACCTAATATTTATCTTTTCCAACCTAATTCAGAACATTTTAAATAAAAAATAAAATTAACTTGGTTTCTAGATCAATGAGGAAAATTTATATGAATATCTAAATTATATATATATTATGTGCCGTTATATGTAATAAACTAAATTTGTTTACTATTCTGTTTTATTTTAAAATATTTTAATTTTCACATATTTTCTAGATTAGATGGTAAAAGTTGCTTTGAGGACCCCTTTTTTAAGTTTATATAAAACATACCCAATGTCTACAAGATTAGAATTGTATGAGGATTTTAATTCATCGTATAAATTTTTTAATTTCTGTTCCGATTAGGAGTAATTTATAAAATTAGAAGATGAAAAAAGCGTGAAAAGAACATGTATTTAAAGAATAAAAAAGTAGCAGCTGGGTTAATCGGGTTTGTAGAATCAAAAGATGTAATAAAACATCTATTTCGATACGGGATGATTGGTATTTTCAGATCTACGAACATCACTAAACAAGTATAATTTTAATAATATATGAATGGTCCCGTGACACACGGATAAAGGATATTAACTATGAATTAGAAGTTGAATATAAGCTAACTAATATAGTTTTAAATTTTGTAAAAATTGTTATTAATAAAATCAAATATGAGAAAATAGGTGGTGATAGAGATAGGGAGTTCATGAAAGTTGCTTCAGTAAAAGGAGTATAATGTTGGACGATGATTTAAACAATTATGGTGTCTTGGTGAAATATCATGAATCTCCAAACCATGTTTTTTGGGAAATCGTACATACAAAAAATCGTGAAACTTCGAAAATATGGTTTTAAAAATATAAATGAGGATGTTACGATAATGACAAATGGTTGGAAAGATTATTTTAATCTGAAAATATAGAATTTAAACATTTTTCGTTAAATCATAAAATAAATTTTGTGTACCCGGAAAATAAAGAGATACACACTCAGAACATTGAAAATCTGGGATGTAAACTCAAGAAATATATTAAGACATGAGAACCAATGTTAAAAAATATCTTTCAATACATATTTCGAATTAAAAATTTTTTAAATTTCATATGAACCCGTTTGAGAAAAATTTACACGATTTAAAGGGAAAGATAAAACAAATAAACACTAATTAAGTCTTTTTTTATCTATATAAACTTAAAAAAAGGGGTCCTCAAAGCAACTTTTACCGTAGATTCATATATGTGTAACACGTTTACATTATACATCGGAATTTTTATGGTTTTGTGTATGGTTAATTAGATTTTTTTGTTAATAATCAAGAATATTCATGAAACTAAATAAATAGAGATTAATATTTATCGAATCATGTTAATTTTTACTGAAATTAGATTTAATTCTGTTTAATAAAATTTTTCTATTTTTTTAATTCTAAAATATATTTCATATTTTTTACCTGTTTATTTATTGATGTGCTGATTTGTTATAAATTCAATAATATATCTCAAAAGAAGTTATAATATTATTAAATACATTGTTGTTATGTATTACAAAAAAATCATAACAATATGTAACAAAGAACAAGAGGAAGTCAATGCATACGTGTATCAAATCTAATTAATATAAATTTACTCGTTTTGAGGAACCAAAATTTCCAGATCATGGTGATCTGAGATCGGCCATGTCCGCTTAATTGTGGTTAAATGTTATTAAAAAATAAATAAATAAAACTGTCTTTTAAAACAACCTAATGTTTATTTTACTTTTTTTTAAAATGTTTATCCAAAAGAAGAATTTTAAATTCATCATCCCCACATCTTTCAACATCTGTTAGATAATCACTAAATTTTTTCATATCTTCCACTTGTTCTTTTACATAATCATCTAAAAAAAGCGTTGCAGAATAATTATCTTCTTGGTCTGCTAATTTATATGCTTCCAAAATATTTTTAGTCGCTAAATCTTCGTATTCGTATGATTTTTGAAATACCTCTTTTATGCTTTTGAAATTATAATCCGTTGGTATTATTTCTTGAAAATTGATTTTATAACCCATTTGATTCATAAAATCTATTATTCCTTTAGCATGTTCTAATTCTTCTTTGTATTGTTTATAAAAAAACTTTGCAATTCTGGGAAGGGCTACATGTCTTCTATTACAGTAAGCATAACATGAAGAATAGAAATAGAATGCAAAATACTCAATATTCAATTGTTTAGATAAGATATTCTGTAACTTCTCACTCATAGAGATTTAAATTTTGATTTTTTAAATAGTTTGAAATTTAATAAAAAGGAGTTTTCAATTTGATTGAAATAAAAAGGAGTTTTATTTGCATAATTAGTTATTTGATGTACATATCAAATAAAATTGATTCATTATTAGTATACGTTTTTCATATAAAGGATACTTAAATCTAAATGGTTATAATACATCAAAATCTAATTTTATAACCAATAGATATATATATTTCATAAATGAAAGAAAGTGAAAATTCTATCGTTTTATTATTTTTCTATATATAGATTTACGTTATAAAATATTTAGATTTTTACAAAACAATCTAAACTAACATAACCTATCCCAGTAAAACGAAGATGTCTAAAAATTGAGATTGAGAAACATTATCCTTGGTTATGCTATAAAAAATGTTTGAAAAACTCATTAATATTTATTTATTCGATTTCTCACATGTCAAAAAGACCCCCTTCAAAATATATTTAAAATATTCTATTTGGTATATTGGACAGGTTGGCGTTTTTGATGGCTGTGAATCTTTATTTTTTTTATGTAAATTTTTACAATATTTTTTAGGTTTTATTTTTAAAATTTCTAGTATTTTATCATAATAATGTTCGTTTATCTCCTTTTATAGAAATTATAAATCCCTTTTATTTTGAAAACAAATATCAAATCCGCTCGTATGATATATAACAACGCCTATTTTAAAAAAACTAATCAGATATTATTTCTCTTTTATATTGGTATATTGATAACCGATACTAATTGGTTAATTAATAAATCAATAAGATGAGATACATAAAACTCCTTTTATCTACGTATTTAGATAAGGTAATAAATTGTATTTTTTCCAATGCTATTTACAATAAAAGCGCTATAAATCCAAAGAATGATAATTATAATTATCTAATATATAAATAAATTAATAACAATATAAAGAATATCTTGTCGTATATGGTTATTTGATAATAATTACATCGATTTAGATTTTTTTTGTTTTTCATTAAAGAATAAAAAAAATTTCATTATTATTATTATTATGGACATTTAATAGAATTATAACAAAGTATAGATTACCATTTATTATTTTAAGATAATAAATACATATTAAAATAAAGAGTACTTTTTCAAAAAAATATTTTTTATAGAAACATTTGAAAATTTCTTAAAATAATCCAATTGAAATTGAGTCTAATATTGTTCAAAAGTAATAATGGTGTTAGCTGAAGAAATCCTTTGATTTGGTTATGGTCTCACAAAATTAAATAATAGTTTTAGCAAACCAACTTATTTTATAGATGAAAGTGTTTTCCTACAAGATATATATTACAATAAATATTATATACATAACAAAAAAATATTATTAATGGAATATAAATGATTGATGTATTAGACAGCATCTACCAAGAATGACTTTTCCCATCGAGATATTTAAGCACTTAAATATTAAAAAATGCTTTTTCATCATAAGTTTTCTAAATATAATTTATTAACTAAATTTGGCTCTCAATATATTGCCATCATCTAACAGGTTGTTTTCCACATTATGAGCACACAATAAGTTTTTACTATAATAATAAATATTATCCTACCATGAAAATTATAATAAATAAACATTATTTTTAATTATTTCTTTTCTTAATTATTTTGAATTTTGAAAGGCAGATCTTTTTTTTGAAAACTTTCAAAATTAAAAAGAATAGAAATAATTAAGATCATTTTTTTTTGTAGCACATATAAAAATTTTAAAATATTTTTATATACTCATAAAACTTATACATAATCAATTGATGATGTATGTTTATTATGGAATTGTATAGTAATAGTATAAGTTATCTTATGAGCAAAGAAATAAAAATTGAATAAATTATGTTTTTTATAATGAAATATTTTAATAAAAAAATAATAATTCAATAATCTAATTATAAATTATCATTATATCATCTCTATATGACAATTATAATAAATAATTTTCTAGAAATTCAATATTTTTCCAAAGAAATTTATAAATCTTATAACAAAGATTATTAATATATTTTATTTATATTATGTTTCTTTATTAGAATATGATTTATTGATAGTATAATGATGAAATGTTATATTCTGGTATGAAATAATTATTTCAACAGCTGACCAGGAAATTTCGATAAATAAAAGTTTCATTAAAAAAAGTAATTATTTTGAAAATCATTCAAAGATTTCCTGAAAACAACTCATTGAAAAAGATATCTTTATTTATTGTTATCTATACACATGAAAAGAGATATATTGCCCATCATATTATAACATATTAAAATAAGACATCCATCAATGTCATGATAGTCAAAGTGTATATAACAATTTAGAATATTTCTGTAAAGAAATCCAAGTTAATTACAATATTTTAAAATTGGAATATTTATTTTTTTTAATAATATTTCTTTATAAATAAAAAAGAGTAAATTAAAATTTTTCTTTTATAGAAAATTATTTTATAAAATCGATCACATAAATTTTTGACAGTAAATCATTTTTATTTCAAAAAAAGAAATATTCTTTCTTGGGCAAATGAAACAGTTTCATATTTACAAAAATTGAAAATGAAGTCTTTATCCGTTTATAAATAAACGATTTGAGTAAAGACTATTTATTTTTTTTTATTTTTAAAATTATCTAATTAGTGATTTTAAAACATCAATCATTTTGTCTCATCTTATAAAAACAAAAAAATTTTTATATGCTTATGGGTTTGTTGAAGGATGAAAGTGCCATGTCATGGGATAAGATATTGTTGATAAAAGATGAATTGAAAAGGAGAGGTGTAGAACAATTTGTAAAAGTTTATAAAATGTTCAAAGATAAAAAAGTAAAAAATAAGTGGGGATATGAATTAGAATTAATGCTTTGTGCGTTTGAAGAAAATAATGCTAAATTAATGTTATGTGGTGAGAAATTGGTTGAAAAACTCAGCAATCTGAATATGAATGCATTACCAGAATTTTCGTCTTTTATGCTTGAAATAACACCTAAGGAAGCATATGATGATGACTTGATGGATTTTTGTGTTGTTGAATATTTTCTTCAGAAATCATTAAATACGGTGAAGAATGGTATGCAATGTTTCAATAAGAACAGTTTTCCTTTGGGAATATCTACTTTTCCTAGATTTGGTGTTGGAAATTCTTTCATTTCTAAAAAACCTGAGGCTAAAATTTGTTTATGTGAAATTGACTCCGGAAGAAAGAAAGATCTTTGTATGTGCCAATTGCATAAAAAAATGGTTGAGAGTGGAGAAAATGCAACAGAGTCAAGAAATACTGATAATCATAAAGGAATGAGTTTTGAAAGTATCACATTTGATAATGATTTAGAAGATAATATTATATGTATGAAGAGATGTAATTACATGGATTATAATTTCTGGGATAGAGGTCTTAATCTTAAATACGAGGAAACAAATTCTTTAACATTTCCTGATAATGCAATTACTGATCATTCTCGTTTTTTTTCTTTCACTAAAAATTTTATAAACAGGAGAGGTAAGAATATTGAAGGTTATATAAAAATATTCCAGGATAAAAATACAGAGAAAACAAAATTTAAAGAAAATGATTCTCTTTTGATAGATTCTTTTGGATTAGGAATGGGATGTTGTTGCCTTCAAGTAACAATACAACCAAAATCTTATATGGAAGCAAAATTCATTTATGATCAAATGGCCATTGTTTCTACTTTAATTTTACGTCTTACGAGAGCAACCCCTTTTTTTAATGGTTTTCTTACACAGACAGAAACTAGATGGGATCTTTTAACTTATGCTACTGATGATAGAACAGATGAAGAAAGAGGCGTGGAATATAATAAAACTGGATGTGAATTTAATGAAGGTAAAATACCTAAACCTAGATATTCTTCGATTGATCTTTTTATTTCTGATCACCCAGCATTATTAGAAGAGTATAATGACATTACTGTACCAAAAAACGAAGAATGTTTAAACATACTTTTAGAAAATGGAATAGAAGAAAAAGTAGCTAATCATATTTCTTCTTTATTTATAAGAGATCCTATGATGGTCTATGAAGATTCCTATGAAAATTTAATTTTAAGCAAAAATAAAAAATCAACTAAAAAAATAAATATTGAAGTACAAATTTTTGAAAACAAAAAAGAATCAGAAAATAAATCCGATAAAGAAATAATAAATAATCATGAAAATACATCAGAAGAAATTCATAATAATGAAGGTGAAAGTTTAATGCTTGATGATTTTTTAAATATCCAATCCAGTAATTGGAGAAGTGTAAGATTTAAACAACCCAGTGAAAAAGAAAATGATGGATGGAAAATAGAGGTAAGAACGATGGAAGTACAAATTACTCCTTTTGAAGTAACCGCCTTCTCTATTTTTACATATCTATTATCTGCAGCTATTATACATCATAAAATAAATTTATATATTCCAATATCACTGGTAGATGAAAATATCAAAAGAGCTAACATCCATAACAGAAAAAAAGAAGAATATTTCAAAAAGTTAGAAAAAGATAATATGAAATTTTATTATAGAAAGAATATAACTGATAATAACAAAGCTATTATAGAAGAAGGTACTTTGGATGATATTTTCAATGGAACAAAGAATTATAAAGGTTTAATAACGTATGTAAAAGAATATATCGATGAAAAATATAAGAAATCTGCTAAATTACATGAATACATAGATTTTATATCCAAAAAAGCTAAAGGAGAATATTTATCTATATCAGAATATTTTAGAAAGTTTATTTTTACACATAAAGATTATAAAAATGATTCTAAAATAACAGAAAAGATAGGAAATGAGATTATTAAGAATATTAAGAATTATACTGAAAATAATGATTATTCATATCTTAAGAATTAAAATAAAAAATATTATGTGTGTTTAATTAAAATATCTTTGTATTTTATGAACATAAAAAAATCTACGAAATAAAATTTTATAATTATTTCTATGAATATATTTTTTACATTTACTTAATTATTCTATTTTTTATTTAATTGGTTATTCAGTTTTTTATATTTATTTTTTATAACCCTGAGGAAGGTTGATTTCTTTTCTAAAAAATATTTAAAAAAACAAATTATTTTTATAAATATGTTTTTTATTTTATTCTTCATCATCTGAGGGTGGATATTTATCATCAAAATTTTCAGCTCGTAAGAAAAATATATTATCATTCAAATCTTTTTCTTTCACTTTATCTCCTGGCTTAAATATATATTTCTCTGATGATAAATGTCTTACACTTTTTAATTCTCTAATGAATATACCGATTGGATTCTCTTCTTTATTTATACATCTTTCTACGTATTTACACGTTTTTTGATTAAAATGTGATGATTCTCCTGATCCTGGTAGAGAATAGCTTTCACCAGTAACTAATTTGTATAAAACAATTTTTATTGCTTCTTTTAATGAAGATGGTGTTCCATAAACTATTGCAGCTAAATTTCCACATGAGCTGGTTGGGAAGAGAGTAAGTGTAGATGGAAATGAAACTTTATCGGGACAAAAAAGTAAAACTATTCTATTTCCAATTTCAGGTTTCTTTTCTTTCGATTTGATAACAGCCATGGCTACACTTCCCCTTGTTGCAGATGGACTCGCTTCAAACATACAGGTTCGTAAATCGTACGTAGGTGAAAATTCTGCAAAATTAAGTTCTGAAAAATCGCCGTGTAATTGAACGCCGTATTTTTGAATATCTTCGTTTACCATATCAAAAATACTTCTAAAAAAATTCATAGGACCACTCAACATGTTAAAATCCATTCCTTGTGATACGGAAACTTCACTGTGCAACATAGGAATGGCTGGGGCATCAACATGTACTTTTACATAAACTACACTTGTTCCTCTTGGATCTGCGCACCTAAAAGCCGTTTCAGAACATAAAATCGTTGAAAATAAATAAAGAAACATAAAATAGAAGAATATAATAAATAAATTAAGAATATCAAACAGATTAAGAAACGAAATAT
This sequence comes from Lophius piscatorius, assembly GCA_009660295.1. Taxonomy (NCBI): domain Eukaryota; kingdom Metazoa; phylum Chordata; class Actinopteri; order Lophiiformes; family Lophiidae; genus Lophius; species Lophius piscatorius. The sequence continues at coordinate 14,122 of VRLP01007190.1, read as the reverse complement.
CAAACACAAAAAATTATCAAACTTTTGTTTTATAATAAAAGTTTATAAAATGAGTCTAATTTTTTTCAAATAACATTTTAGTTCTTATCAAAACACTTCAGTTGATTGTGGGTTACCATAGCATAAAATCATTGGTTCTTCAATTTTCTAAAACAATCTTTCTCAAAATTTTGAATATTAAATTATTTTTTTGTTGGAAATTTTAAAATATCTTAAAATTTTATTTTAATTTTCTAAAACGACTTTCCTCAGAGTCTCTATACTAAATTTCTTTGTTGGGAATTTTAAATCACTCTGAAATTTCATTAATCCTTTCAACTCTTCTTCACTACTCACAAAATCAATAACAAATCCCAATCTTCCAAATCTTCCCGATCTTCCTATCCTGTGAATATAAGTTTCTGTCATTGGAGTACCTCTGTATATTGGTAAATCAAAATTTATTATTAAATTTACCTGTGGAATATCCATTCCTCTTGAAAATACATCAGTGGATATTAATATTTTAGATTTTGCCTCCTTAAATTCTTTAACGATTCTTTCTCTTTCATTAAGATCCATATCTCCATGAATACATGATACCACGTGTAAATCAGATTCAAATGTGGTTTTTAAAAAATCTACATATTTCTTGGTTGACACAAATACAATTGATTGTCCTATGGCTAATAACTCATATAATTCTAATAATGCTTTTATTTTGTCTTTCTTGTGTATTTCTATATAAAATAATTTTATCTCTTCGGGCTTTTCATTTTTTCCTTCTAAAAGCTTTATTACGCCCGGTGAATAACTTTCAATCTGCTCTGTTATATCTGCATTGTATGTTGCTGAGAAATATATTTTTTGAGCTCTGTTTAACTTCATAATTAATCTGTGTGTCATAGCACCCATACCCTCTGGATCCAATACTGCATCAGCTTCATCAATAACTAAAAATCCTATTTTTGAAGTATCAAATAAATCATCTTTAAAATATCCAAATAATGATCCTGGAGTTCCAACAATTATTTCTTCTGTTATTTTATCTGTTTTTCTTCCTTTCAATGCCAAACAAACACCAATATTTAAAAAACTTCCTAATTTTTGTAAAAACTCACCAACCTGGACTGCCAATTCTCTTGTAGGAGCAATTATTATTGCCTGAGGCCCCATTCCATTTTTAACAAAATTCAAAGCTCCACAAGCAAAAGTAATTGTTTTTCCTGAACCACTCTTACTCTGACAAACCAAATCTTTTCCTAATAATATTTCTGGTATAGCCCTACTCTGCACAATACTAGGTTTTTCTATTTCCAAACTATATATAGCTCTTAAAAGCTCAGGCTTCAAATTCATTCTATTAAAACTATCACATACTAATAATTTATTATCACCAGTCAATTTCAAAGACCACAAACCACTCTTTTCAACCTTTTCTATTGCTTCTGAATCCTGACATAACAAATTATGCAATTCTCTTGCTACATCTTCATCTGTTTGTACCATAGGGCATAAAAATATTTTTAATTTAACAATATTCTAGAATTTTATTCCAATTGAATATTCTACTTTTATTTCTTTGCAGAATAAATAATATTCTATCCGTTGAATAAAATAAATTATTATTATAATAATACCATTAATAATATATTATAATTAATAATATTTTAATAATAATAATGTATCTTAAATAAATCTTCTTATATTAAAAAGAAGGAAAAAAGCTAATATCGAATGAATAATCGACATAAGCCAAGAATGAAGAATTATCTTAATAAATAAAATATTAGTAATATCTTCATAACATTTATAATTAAAATACTTAGATAATAACATTTATAATTATTCTATTCTTTTATAATTTTTATTATAAAATATTATTATTTACATTTATTTCTAAGCTTTTATTTTTTATTTTTTAAAAACAATAAGGTAACATGGCCGAGTGGTTAAGGCGGCAGACTTAAGATCTGCTTCTCGTACGAGAGCGTGAGTTCGATCCTCACTGTTACCAAATATTTTTAATCTGATTGGTAAAGTGGTCGTGGGGTGGTAACCAGATCCTAATCCTGGCGGGTTCGAATCCCTTATTCAGAAGAACTTTCAAAAAAAACAAATAAAAAAGAAGGTAGAAGATGGTTATTGGGTAAGTAAGGATTAGATAGTCCAGCTTGATTATATCTTATATAATACTCTACTATTAAATTAAAGTACTATTTAACTGGTGTAATTGCAATCATTGTATTGATTTGTGATTCGACCAATATTATGCCAAGAAAGAGATTATGAATCTCAGTAAGGACTGTAGAATGATGATTGCACCATACGCAAAACCTGAACGCTCTGGAGCATAAGATAAGATGAGATTAATGCATATCTGTGGTGAAACTAGTTAGTACAAATTTAGATATGCTTATGAACCAAAAATCTCAAACCATAGCAGGTCATAACCGAGGCAGGAGATTTATAATAAATAAAAATCTTATTAATAAATAAAAGTTTCATTAATAAAAAAAAATTTAAAAACAAATAAATTCTTTATTTAAAAAAAATAACACCCTTCAATGTTAAGCATGTTTCTATCCTCATCTGATATACAAGCTTTAAAACGCATGGGAATTAGACAAATACTTACACAAATAATTAATGCTAGTTATTCTATCATATCATCGTATATGATGTGGAAATTTGTAGGTGTTCTTTTAAACAATGATTCTCCTATAGTTGTTGTGATCAGTGGTAGTATGGAACCTGGTTATCATAGAGGAGATATTCTTATTTTAAGTACTAAACCTAAATATGAAGTAGGAGATGTATCTGTTTTTAGATTTAATAGAGATGAAATAGCGATTGTTCATAGAACAATTAAAAACTTTGGTAAAAATAGAACATTGACAAAAGGAGATAATAATTTAGGAGATGATGTACCATTGTACAGAAGAGGGCAACAATTTCTTTATGATAAAGATCTTATATCTACAGTGGTAGGATTTATTCCGTATTGTGGTATGATAACAATATGGATTAATGAAATACCGTATTTAAGAGAAATGATTTTATTCTGCATAAGTTTGAGTGTATTTTTAACAAGAAAATAATTTATAATAAAGTAAATTACAGTAAAATTAATTTTATATTTTCTTGTTAAATTACAATATTTCAAATTTAAATTACAGTAAATTATATTATAATATTTCATTGTTAAATTACAATATTTCAAATTTAAATTACAGTAAATTATATTATAATATTTCATTGTTAAATTACAATATTTAAATTACTTTTTAAAATAAATTTTATTTAAAAGAATAAAGCCTCATTGATATCTTTTACTTGTGAAAAATCCGCAGTACGTGAATGCCTCCTAGTGCAATGCCATCATAAATTATAAAATGTTATGCTGGTGTTGGAGATAGAATTTCTTACTGCCGAATTCCATTGGCTTTTCTCCTGTAACTGTTTTTCTAACTCTTGTATTTTATATTCCAATGTTTCATTTTTATATTTCAATTTTTCTAATTCTTGTATTTTATTTTCCAATATTTCATTTTTATTTTTCAATTTTTCTAATTCTTGTATTTTATTTTCCAATATTTCATTTTTATTTTTTAATTTTTTATTTTCTTCTTCAAGATTTTTAATATGATTATTTTTCTTCTGTCTACTCTTCTCTGCTGCTAATCTATTACGCAAAATACTTTGTTTATTTTCATCAGAAAGATACACAATAGGTCTGCGCATAAGGGATAAAAATATATTTTTAAAAAATAAAAAATTATTATTATTAAGATAAATTAATTTTATTAGTATCATAGTTACATATGTTAGTTATAGATATTAATATTATAGTTATAAGTGTTAGTATTGGTATTATAAGTATTCTAATAATATTTTATATTCATCATTATTATTATTTATAAGTATTATAGTTTGTTATTACATCCTACAATATTCAATCTTCACAATTATACACAAATATAATTATAATTATCACAGTTATACACAATTACAATCATCACACTTATAATATTTATTTAATGATTTATCAATTTTGATACTTTAGCTTTCAAATATCCTTGATACTTTAAATTTTCAAATGTTATTTGTTATTTAATATTTTTATTTTTTTTATAAAAAATATTTTATTATTTTTATGGAATTTTTTGAGAGTATTAAAAATATGTTTTCTACATTTATGTTTTGGATAATAATGGTTGTTATATTGATAGTAATAGCATTATTAGTATTTATATTTAAAATGATATTAGATACAGGGGATAATAAACAAAGTTATAGAGATCCTAATACAGGGCAGGTTATTATCGTTAATACAGTAGGACAGCCAATTCCACAGTCAACAGAAAATAAAAAAGATAAAGAAGGTGAAAAAAAATAAAATATAAAATAAATGTTTATTCTATTTTTTTAAAATGGTTATTTATTTATTTGTAGAAAAAGGTTTATAGAAGTTTATAAGCTTTACATGGTATTAATTGATATTTTGTAATATTTATTTTTTTGTTTTGCATTAGAAGGTAATAAAATCATTTACTCGTTTATTACTAAGATCCTGTGACTGTAATATTTGGTTTATTAAGATTATTTGGTTTATATTTTTTTAATATTATAATGTATATATTAAACCTATTTTATCTTCTATTTGAGTGTTATTATTTTATGTCTATTATACGTTTATGTTTTTCTATAGATTTAAAATAATCTTAAATGTTTATTATGGTGTAGAAATAGTTAAATCAATATAGAACTCTTTCATAAAATCATATAATATATACATTATTGTTATTCTATTTCTTTTAATATTATATATATTCTAAGTATTCGTGTAGAAATATTATATTAAAATTTCAATATCTAAATGAGTTATTTTTTTGATTATTTAATGGTTGTGTTATTTAACGTTATTATTGGTGATTAAATAAAATTGATATAGAAATAGTCTATAGATATAATTTATTATAATTAATTGTGATTCATAGAAGCGTTTAAAAAGAAAAATAAATAATGATTGTTAAATAATGATTATATGAGGTATAATAGTTTTTAAAGATAATATTAATATAAAATGTTATATGATTATTTGTATATTGTTCTTTTATATATGTTTTGGTTATTGTAATTTAGTATTAATAATAAAAGAATAACAATGTGACGATATTTTATTTTAAGAATAATAATTTAATTATTGTTGAGGGATTCTGTGCAATTGTAATATTTCATGATCTTAACTTATTGGCTTCTTAAACGGAAATATTTTTAAAAAATATAAGTATCTATTTATCTCAAACTATTATAGACTGCAATTGATTTGAATGTTTTGATAATAATGAAAATGTTATTTAAAATAAAAATATAATTTTAATTGATTCTAAAAATTTTATTTCGTTTTGTCTATTTTATAAATTTTATTTTTAGATATTAAAAAACTCTATGGTATTATTGGTTTCGATTTGCACATTTACATAATGCATATGATATGTTTTTCTTAATATTTTTTTTGCTTTTAACAACAATTCTTCATATTCATAAAGAAAAACATCTTCTACTAATATAGATGTCATACAGGCGTGTATATTTACAGATATTGACCATACTTTTATATCTATGATTTCTTTTATACCTTTAATATGTAAAAGATCGTTTTTTATTGATAAAATATTTATTCCGGTTGGTACAGATTCTGATAGAATAGAAAATACATCTTTTAATACGGAGATTGTGGAAATAAGAACAAGTATGGCAAAAATAATAGTGCAGGTTATATCTACTATAATAAGTGTGGGATAGAAGAATATTATTACAGCTGCTATAATAACACCGGTGGATTGGACAACATCACCAATCACATGGACATATGTCGCACGAATATTAAGACTGGATTTTTCATTTCCATGACTGTGTGTGTTTCTATGAAGCCAATAAAGACATATTACATTTACAATGAATCCAATAAGAGAAATTCCAATAAATATTTTTTCTTTTATCGCCTGTGGATTATTATATCTTTGATAAGCTTCTATTATAAGATATCCTGTTGCTGCCCAAATAAAAAATATTGAAAATAAAGCACCAATGGCTTCAATCCTATGGTATCCAAATGTCATTTTATTATTTTCTGGTTTCTTTGTCCATTTCAGTGCTATTATACTTATCAAGAATCCCAAAATATCCACAAAAAGATGAATACAATCTGCTAACAGAGAAAGACTATTTGAATGATAATGTCCCCAGAACTCAATCACCATAAAAAACAATACCAGAAATAATATTGTATGTATACTCTTTATATCTCTGTCAGTATGATTTTTTTCGCCACAAGTTTTCGTATCATCATAATTTATCATAGTTTATATTTTTTTCTTGTATTTAAAAAACAGCGGTTTCAGCTTTTATCAATCTATCGGAATATGAAAAAAATGAAAACATTGATTTGATAATTTTAGATTTTAAAATTATAGGAAAATAATAGATATACGTTATTTAATAAATATTTTTAATATAATTTATCTGAATGAGATTTGATTTATCAAATAAAGTTTTATTTTAAAATTTTAATAACTTCCATTGGAAGCTTTTGATTATTTTATAATATTTTATTGGTGGTTAGAAATATTAGAAAGTTACAAATATAATTTATGAAAAGGAACATAAATTAATTGTAATAAAAATAATAAGATTAAATCAGCTAGTTATTTATATTACTTGGTAACAGTTATTGTAATGAAATAATAAAATAAATATTATAAATCTATTATAAACCTATTATCTTGCATTTAAAAATATATGATACTATATTTTAATTAAAGTAACCTCCATGTTAAACATAATTAATAAATAATTTATTTTTTATTTATTTTTTCTTCTAATTCATTTATTTTATTTTTTAATTCTTTTATTTTCAAATCCTTTTGTTTCAATTTATGATAATTTATAAAATATTTTATTTTTTCTTCTTTCCTTAATTCTATGCTACTTATCCTTGAATTAATACACAAACTTTTTAAAATTAATTTTTCTAAAAATTTATCTTCACATTCTGATATCTCATTTATTTCCTTTTTAAAAATATCTTCTCGTAATTCTGTTCTATTTCTTCCAGTAAAAGGTTTTTTAAATGTTACTATTTCATATAATACAACACCTAAAGACCACATATCCACTTTGCAATCATATTTATCTTTTAACCATATTTCAGGTGCCATATAATAAGATGTACCCACAAAACATCCATCATTGATATATTTATTTTTAAGAAATATAGAAAGACCAAAATCACATATTTTAATATCATAAAAATATTCTTTAGGTCCTTTTTTTATTCCAACTAAAATATTACTGGGTTTTATATCTCTGTGGATTATATTTTTTTTATGAAGATATGATAATCCTTCTATCATTTGTGCAAATATACTCCATATATTGAAATTAGATATTTTATTAATATTCATATGATAATTAATTAACATATCTAAAGATCCATTTCCTATATATTCCATTATCAAACACATTCTTTCTTCTTCCATTACCATTTCATATAAATTTATTATTCTTCTATGAGATAATTTGTTTAAAATAGATACCTCCCTCATACCATTCTTTTTATATTTTACAGGAATACTTTTACATGCAACAAGAGTATTATCAGTATCTTTTAGAAGGTATACACATCCGTGTGTTCCATTTCCTATTTTTTCTAGAAAATTATATTTGTTCATTGCATAAATAAATAAAAATTTTTAAAATAATAAAAAGACAAAGTATTTATGGGAATATGATTTTATATTACAATGATCTTGAGATATGTAATAAGAAGTAATACGTGTTATTTTTATATACTAATATTCATTACAGATATGCATTAACCTCATCTTACCTTATAAACATCTTAAATGATTGTATTTATTATTAAGAAAGATTATAGAATATAAATATAATCTCCATCAAAAGAGGAACACTCCATTCAAACACCTGTTACTAGGGTTTAAATGTTTTTAAAGAATTATAACCATTATAAAAGATATTATATATAAATCCAAGTTAATTGTTTTACTTGTATTCTTTTATATAAAATATATTTATTTTATTCTAAAATAAAAATGAATAATAATTCACAATAACAACAATACATTATCATAAAAAGAATGAAAATATTAATATAAAAGAAGGGAAAGTATATAAACTCTGAAAATTTATAATATATGAATAGGTATGTAAGCATCAACTATTAAGTTAACAGAATTCAGTTAAATTAACACATTTTTTATTCATTGGTTACATTTATATGAACAACATCTAATGTTTATTTGCTGTGATTATAAAAATATTAAGTTTGATTTTTTAATAAGAATTATTTTATTTATGGAACAAAGTTTTTTATCATGAATTTTTCCACTGAAATAAAATAATACATAAAATCATAAGACTTCGAGACATAATGTAAGATAAGATTAATACATATATATAGCGAAATCAGTTAATACAAGTTTATTTGTGTTTTAATAAACCAATAGTCTTATATCATGGTAGATACGATCACAGACCACTTTGATTATGATTAAAATGTTATTATTACAAAAAGAAAGAAAAAAAGTAAATTTAAAAATAAATTATTTCCTTTTGAAAAGAGAAAATAAATAATACTGTGTTTCAGTAAAAAAAAGATTATTAGATAAATTGTTACTTTATTCTTCTCCTGCCTGTTTGCTAAAGAATGAAAACTTATAAGATTGCTTATCTCCTGCTATTGGTCTTACCCAATCACTTAATCCCTTTGCTCTTAAAAACTTCTTTATAAGATATTTTAAATATCTCTTAGATGTTTTCTTTGCAAAGAAAACATCAACGGCGTGTCCTGTATTTGATAATAAAACTTTCTTTCCTAATTGTCCTTTTTTTCCATTATACTTAATATTTCCCAACAAATACTCTTTTAGGTCGTCAGTAGAAAAAAGACTTTGTTCAGTACATTTAGTACAATCTAGAGTGTATGTTATACTTTGATCTTGTACAGCTGCTTCAGACATAAAGGGTGAGAAAAAAATAAAATAAAATAAAATTTTAGGAATAAAAAATTTTTAAATTTATTTTATTATTGAAGATTTAGAAAATTATACGTAACAAATAAATATCATAATAATTAAATTATAGAATGTAATGTAGTTGAATAAAATATAGATCTATTCTATTAATTGATGATTTGAGGATTGTTCATTTTACATAAGTATTTAAAATATTTATGCAAAAAATAAATTAAATATAAATCCTAGTTAATGCAATACCTATAAAAATTAATATAAAACGATAGGTAAAATGTAGATCAATAGAACATAGTTGTTATAATATAATAATTATCTTAATATCTTGAGATAACAACCTTTTTACAAAAGAATTTTAGAAATAAACAAATGTTTATAGATTTAGATGGTATATTAATAGATAAAATATTTTACATAAGTTTATATTATTTAACTTATATAATATACACAAGATATTATGATCGTAGTTTAAAATCAAAAAGTATCTTGAGAATCAATATATCAAAATTGCTGAATTCTAACCAATTGATAGAAATAGAGAAATATAAAGGATATTAATTTTAAAACATTATAATACATAACAGAATAATGTAATATATTATACTAAAATCGATAATACTCTAGAACATAAGGTAAAATGAGATTAATGCATATATGTAACGAAACCAGTTAGTACAAGTTTATCTTATAAATTAAGAAATCAATACTCTTAGATTATAGTAAATATAAATTAATTATAACACTCCTATTGCAATTAAAATATTGTAAAAAGGATTATAATTTCATAAAAAAGATATTTAACTATAATTATGTTATTATAACTAAAAAAATAATATAATATGATTGTAACAATTTTATATATTTAATATAATAGAATATATAAATTATTAAATAAAAAATATACAATTATCACCCATATGAATGAAACCACAGATAAAAAGAAAATAGAATCTATATACAACCTAGAACATATGCTTAATAAAAATATTACAATAAAATTTATGGGAGGAAAAAGTGTAAAAGGAAAACTTATAAAATATGATAAATCTAATAATCTTGTATTATCTAAAATAGAAGATAAGGATTGGATATATGGTTCAACAATATATTGTTATGGTAATTCTATATACTCAATGGAATTATAAACTAAAATATTTTTATAGGTAAATAAAATATAATTATACTAAAATCAAAAAAAGACAATTTAATTAAGAATACTCGGTAGAAAATAATAAAAATTATATTTAAAAATAAATAAAACAATAAATTTCAAAGAAAATACCATCAATAATATTTAATATTAATTAATATTATCCATTAATTTTACATATTCTATTGTATATATCATTAGAACCATTATCATGTTCTTTTTTTACGCTTATAAGAATATTTGCTATATTAATAACAGTAGCATCATCAACTTCTATATTTTTCATAGAAAGAAAATCATAAAGAATATTTTCTATAGATAATTGTATATTCTTATCATATTGTAATATACAACATATATCTTCTATTATATTCTTCATTTCATCATCATCGTAATGTTCTTCGACAATCTGTATTAATTGAAGTTTTCTAAATACTTTATCTATTTTTTCTAACATGGATATATTTTATTGTAAAAAATATAAAAATATTATATTTTGTAATAAAATGATTATAACTGTTATAAATAATATTAATAGGATTGTTCACAGTAATAGATTGATGAATTAAATAAACTATGAAGTTTTTTAGATAAAATTTATTTAGAAGATAATCGATCAAAACTTTGAAATGTATTTTTTATTTAAAAATCCAATATTAAATTTATAACAGATACAATCTAATTGATTGTTTAGTTCGTAAATCAAAACAATAACAGAATTTTATAATCTAATAATTTAATAATCTATATGAAATATTATTTTATTCTCTATAATCTTTATCAATAAATAAAATATTAATAATTTTTATCTCTTATTGTTTATTTTTTATTTATTCTTTTACCTCTCCTAATATAAAATTTATAATCTTTACAAAAAATAGATGATTTATTTTTTCTTATTGTACAATCATCAATAAAATGTTCTGTAGACAAACAATTATTACATGCATATTTAATATTACTTTTCTTTTTATCTTCTGTTATATATTTTCTCCAATGTAATGTACATTCCATATTAGTATGTCTATTAGGACATTGTTGGCATATTCCAAATCTATATTCTTTATCTATTCTTTCTTTACATTCTTTATATCTATGTCCACTTAAATTACATTTAGAACATATTATTTGTGGACATTCTGATTTTATATGTTCTGTACTGGTGCATAAAATACATGATTTTGTTTTTCTTTTAAAACAATTGGATTCAATATGTCCTACTTTTCCACATTCATAACATAATCTGGTATCTTGGAAGTATCTGCTCTTTTGTTGGTCTTCTGCTGTGGATTTATTTTCAGATGTTATTTGTTCTGTAGAATGGTATAGTAGGTGGTAAATTGTGGGTTTAAAATTTTTATTACTGTCATATTCTGAGGTGTCGATGTATTCTTTTATTTCTTTGGTATTTAAATCTATTGTGTATTTATTTTCTTTAAGCTTTACGAAATCAAATAAAGATGTTGGTTGTTGTTCTTCTTCTTGCATCTAAGGGTGATTTTTTAAAATGTTTTTTTATTTGTACTTGAAGATTGTAATAAAATTTATTTCTTAAAAAAACTTTAAAAAAATATTTTTTTTATTAAAACCAATACTTTCAGATAAAAGTTATGATTGAGGTTATAAATAAAACAATAAATTATATTTTAAATAAAATTATGATCTTATATTATAACAATATATCATAATATTATACTCTCATATTATAATATTATTTGAATTTGTATTTTTAAATCTTATTCTATTGGTTCATTATTCCTTTAATTTTGATGATAATTATATTTTAATTCTCCTTTCATGTCATTTTCTGGTGTTTTATATTTTGGAACAAAAACTCTACGTATTATAGAAAAAGAATATATTTTAGTCGGGAAGGAAGATGTAAACGGATTTAAGGTAATATTTAGACTATATCTAAGTGATTTAGATAATGAAGGAATTATAGAAATAAAAGATAAACATATAATATATAAAATAAAATATAAAAGAAATAAGAAGCTTAATACAAAGAACGAGGTACGATGTAATACAAATAAATTAAATATAGATTTTTATTATAATAAAAATAATTCATATGATGATATATACAGATTAAAAAACAATCATGGAAATAATAATAAAGATGTAGGTAATAGTAAAAACAACAATAATAAAGTTATAAGTGAAAATTATTATAAAAATAACAATACAAATACTAATTTGAAATCTATTTCTTTGGGAACACAGATAAATAGATTGATAAAAACTATTGATTGTCCAATAAAATATATTCCTTCTCTTCCCAACGTTATATATATTGTATATTTGGAAAATCAGTTATTATTATTTGTTAAAAATAAATTACAAGATAAAGTATTGATAACATCAATATACAATTGCCTAAAGATAAAAAATATAGATTACGTTAAAATTTATCAGATTATTTGTAAAGCATTAAAATATATTGAAAAAAGAATATTTGATTTTCTATCTTTAAATAAGAATATAGAAAGTTTTGAAGAATTAAGTTTTTGTATGTTTTTAGTAAGTATATTTTATTATGATATTTCTCGAGATAAGATTTTAAATCTACGAAGAATTTATAAAGAAGATAACAATAAATATTTTAAAATGAACAGTACATCCGCATTAGAATATCGGTTACGGAAGGAAAATATAAAAGAAAATAAATATTTAAAAATAAATAATATACATTCACTTAGAGAACAGCTACAATATATAAATATTAAAGAGAATGAAAATATAAAAGAAGATAAATGTTTATCAATTCCAACACCATCTGAAGTTCAAGATAAAATCATTCTATTAAAATCTATTTTGGTAAAAATAATTTCTGATTGCTTGCTTGAATTTTTAAAAAGAGATAAAAAAATATTTGAAGAAGTTTTATCTAAAGATGTAATAAGGTATACTAACGACAATCTATGGATACGGGCAAGTAAGGTTTTAAAAGGAAATGAACCTTTAATTCGATATATTTACGATAAGAATATCTTAGTAAGATTGGAAATAAATAACAAATGGTGTAAATATTTTGATGAAAAGATATGTAAGATAATAAAAGATGGCGTAGGTAATATAGAAGATTTAAAAAATATAGTTAATGAACTTATAAGCAGTGGTAGTTTTTTAAAGGAAAAAGATTATAGAGTTTATAAATCATTATTATTTGATAGTATTTCTCAAAAAATAAATCCTAAGGAGTTATTGGTATTAAAAGAAATGTTTAGAAGTTTTAAATAATTAATAAATAGTATTTTTAATTATAAATATTTACATTTTATCTCAAGGAACAAAAATTATTACAGAGTAATTCAGAAAAAAAAATAAAATGAATTTATTTTAATCTGGTTGTATAAAGAAAGGCGTATATTACTGTAGTGGAAAATATCCTCGAGTAAGTGAAATGCGTATAAATGAATGATACTTTTGCGTTGCTTAGATGGATAATCATTCTTGACCAAAATTCTATTTCTAAAATTTTATGGCTTTTTGACGGGAATTTATCTGCAATTTTTGAAGATTACAGTTATAAAGGTAGGCGACCAAAAAATGAAGAGACTGAAATTATTGTTATTCGTTATATCTTTGTCGAAAATAATCTTTTAACTGAAATTACTATACGGTAAGAATACATAACAAGGATTGAATATGTATTATAATCCATTATACATCAAACTGTTAATATTCATATCCCGCTTGGTTCAGTGGTCGTGGGGTGGTAATCAAATTCCAAACTTAACGGGTTCGAATCCCTCATCCAGAAGAATTTTCAAATAAAAAAATAAAAAATAGAAGAGAGAGAAAAGTTGTTGAGTGGGTGAGTGTTCGATGATGTAATATTACTTGTCGCGCGCACAGCGCGCGAAGCGTGCGGTGCGTGCGACCGTGTTCGAATCCTCGTGAAACCAATTTTTTTATTTGCTAAATAAGAACT
>VRLP01007189.1:15000-23363 GCA_009660295.1 Lophius piscatorius | reverse complement strand
TTTCTATGATGTCATCAGTCTGTTCTAGGATCAGATCCCACAGTGACCCACAGGTCACCGTTTCAATATGGAGGGGTCCATAAAAACAAAAAGACAACATCCACATGTGACGGTATTAAAAGTAACGGCGCTGTGAGGAGACGCGGGTCTATAATCACATTCTCTGAATATTACAAACGTGTTGGTTTCTGCTCTCTGACTCTTCTGCAGCTTCTTTAGGGGAAAAGTATTTACTGTTTTTATCATTTATATTGTTTTTCTTTTGTTCTCTCCTGGCTTTGGTGTCCCAAGAGGTTTTTTCTAACATTGTATTATCTCTCCAGAGAGTTTAAAAGGATTTTGTTCTGCACACGAGGAGTGTTATTACACAGTTATAACACCTTCTAAAAGAGAAATTGTCTTTTTGAAGACTATGAGGTAATAATGATAGTTTAGCCAAAGAACTTTTAAAAACATCTACTAGCAATGAAGATGATCACAAACTCACTAAAATTACATCCGTTAACACTCTTAAAACTAGGGATGAATATCTATTTGTGTATTTTTAATCAGTATAAGCAAACAACCTTTTAATTGTTGACAATGGCTCATCTCCTGTGCAGCTAAGAAAATTTGGGGAATATGTGATGTCATGGGGGCGGAGCCTATCTTTATAATGAACGTGGGTAGAAGAACGATACGGGACACGACACCGAGCTGAAGGTCCAGGCTAGAAGGAGATTGCACTTCAAGTATGAAGATGTACTTCTGTGGTTTTTAAAAGAAACAAAACATCAATGCCAGTAAATAAATAAAAAAAAGTTTGATTAATCCTTTGATGTCCTGCTCCGCTGTTTGGTTGAGTTCGTTTTCAGTCTTTGCTTTTCTTACGGTAAAATGTGACTGAACCTGTTTATAAAGTGAGCCAGTGTCAGGATATAGATGCTAAAGTGTAAGGGGTCGAGGACGGAGCCCTGGGGGACACCACAGGTCAAAGGGGCCCCTGAGGAAGAGGCATTAACAAGGTTTCTGAGAAAGAAGGATTTCTTATTTTGGTATATTTAATTACGTGCGGACTTACTAAACAGAATGAAGTTACTTTCTAGAACCAAAGAAAAATAATTCTCTAAGAAAACCAAAAGTTAAGATAATCCGACTAAAATTTACTTTTTATTTTCCGATAATCACAAAATAACTTCATAAGTTTTTAGTTATTTTTACTTTTTACAAACATTCTTGACCAAAACATTTGCCCTAATGGTAAATTTAGAGTGAAATAAAA
The DNA here is from genome assembly GCA_009660295.1 of Lophius piscatorius. NCBI lineage: Eukaryota > Metazoa > Chordata > Actinopteri > Lophiiformes > Lophiidae > Lophius > Lophius piscatorius. Next base: position 22,102 of record VRLP01007189.1, on the reverse strand, counting down.
AAATTCCCTAAAGACATTAAAGATGAAGAGACTTTTTTTCTCGCTGGGGACATAAAAGCGTTATTATGTTAATGAGCTGACCTCTACGCCGTCACAACCATCAGTCATCCCCAGCAACAATCAGCTGATATGATAAATTACCACCAAATATATTCAAAGTTAGTTTCTCCTCCTTCATAACCCAAAACAATCCTGTATTTCCACCAAAGTTTTTGTCCATGTTTCATCCTTCAACCTTCATCAGGCTGACATTCAAGAAGTGAAGAAGACATGACGTCGGTTGCTATGTGAGCAGGAAGCGACTCCCAGCCTCCAGGACGAAGATTACACAAAGGTCATGTCGTTGCTACCCGACGACGTTGAGTCCCTCGTCTTCGTCAGTGTCGGGATGAAAGCAGATGGGAGGCGAGGCGGAAGAGAAGTCGTTCTTCTACAGCAGGGAAGCAACGTAAAATAAAGTTTTATTTTTGGTTTATTACTAAATCTAGGTTGTAGCTGAGCGAGTTAAAAACACTTAAAAAAAAAAAAGAAGCAATTTCATTTACTTCCCTTTGCAATTATACTTTACTACAAAATCTAGTTACCCTATTAGTTTAATTGTGCAGAGTTTAATTCTCCCAACACTGCAAAAAAACATCCCATCAGATTCACAAGAATCCCCGCCGTCAGCCGGAACGTTTAACCCTTTAATGACCTCACAGGAAAAACAAAAATCTAGGGGAAAATGATTTCTCTGCATATCCTATTTAATCCCTAAAGTTTTAGGACGCTCTACATTTATCGTACAATGATATATTATTATTTGGTCAAGAATGTTTTTGAACAGTAACAAAGAATCTTAAATGAGACTTTTTAGACTTTATTGTTTGTATCGAATCGCGTAATTCTTTTCAGTAACACCTCGAATGCTCTGCTAATGCTATAACATGCCAAACAGAATTCAGTTGCCCTTTTTTTTTTTTTTACCTCTGGTGTCCCCCAGGGCTCCGTCCTCGGCCCCGTCACTCTTTAACATCTTCAGGCCACACCTCTGATTTTGGCGTTTCACTTCCTCAAACACGCGAAAAAGAACCCAGATCCTCAGGTGAGACGATGATGGTTAAGATGATGATGAAGGAGAAACTACACGGCGGGATTGAATGAAACTTTATCGGTAGAGAGGTTTGCGAATATCCTAGAGGTTTTTACATTTTGGTGACATTTCGTATTTTGCAGATTTTAAAATGAAAAAAAGTAGAAAAAAAAGAAGAAGACGTCAAAATGTGTTCCTCGTGGACCTTTGGCAGATTTTAAAACCCTCCGTATTTTTTTTCTGGTTGGTTAATTTATCTATTTTCTTTTAGTTGGCTACTAACAGCTACTTGCATTCTTCTTAAATCTAGCTAACATTATGACCCTTAAAACATGACACGACCATCCTGCATTTACACAAATGTCTACACAGATATCCACTTCCCCTCCGTTACTACCTCTGAGCGGAACACGGCAGAATCCTAGTGTTCACACAGAACGGCGGGGCACAGAACGAAAACCGTTGAGCCGCGACCTCCAGGGTTCAGCTTCTTTGCTTGATCATCCTAGAAGCGTGAAACTCGTCCACTAAGCCCGTCTGTCCCGGAGCTTTCAAACATTCTGGGCTTAAAGAGCAGCCGGCAGTCGCCCTGCCGCCGATTACAGTCAGAAACATCAGAGGGGGCTCAAGCCCGTCACTCGCGCCCACTCACGTCAATCCCACATGAGAGACGCAGCGGTGACGAAGATCCAGACCAGTCAGACTGTGATGAGGACAAAATGTCTCTTCCTCAGAGACCTTTTTTTTTTAACACTGCAAAAAAGACTTTTCAAGAAGGATGTTTTTTGAAACCTTTGAAAGTCTTTTTTTTTTCTCACACCGATATTCGATATTCTATTCTGTTTTGAGGAAAATTCGATTTGAAGAGTTTTTGTCTCATTGTAAGTTTTTTTTTCTCCGAATGAAGGAATAGATTCTTCAGATCGGATCAGTCAGAGACTAAAACCCTCATTTGAAGTAAATCAGTCTCAAATAAGTTACTTTTAATCGCCTGTAATCAGAACAAATATGGTGAGATGTTGTAGCTCAGTGGGTGGAGCAGCTCAAAATCAGTGGGTGGAGCGGCTGAAGGTCAGATGGTGGGCAGTTTTAAATCAGTGGTTGGAGCAGTTTTAATTCAGTGGGTGGAGCAGCTGAAAATCAGTGGGTGGAGCAGTTGTAGCTCAGATGGTGGGCAGTTTGAAATTTGTGGGTGGAGCAGCTGTATTTCCTGTATTTCTTTTATTTCACGTTTTTTGTTTGGGTGGAGGTTCTATTTGAGCCCACTGGATTTTTTTTTTTTTTGCCTCTTCTTGCACAAAACACTGAAAATATTTATTATCTTTGTATTAAACTAAAGAAATGAAACTCTAAAGTCTAAAACTGTTTGGGTAAAACGCCCAACAAACATCATTTCTGTTAAACGGACAACAAACATCATTTCTGTTAAACGGACAAAAAACATCATTTCTGTTAAATGGACAAAAAACATAATTTCTGTTAAACGGACAACAAACATCATTTCCGTTAAGTGTTGCCTTCAGGAGCTGCTCGATTGTGAGGGAATCAACATGCGGTCCGGAGATCAACAGTCAACAGAATCAGGCCGAAGTGATTCCCGGAGTGGGCGGAGCCCCGTGGCGAGCATGAATGCATCAACACCCGTATCGACGTTTCCTCTCCATTGATATTTTGTGGGACAATTTTCTGAGCGTCTGAATCAGCAGCTGCAGAAACTCTTTTCTCAAACAAAAGCCCGACTCCTCTCAGGTCCAATCCTGTAAATAGATGTTTATTTTTTAGCGGGCCTGGACTCACATCAGATAATGAAAATCAATCCTGTTGTTTCTGGAGGGTTTAGCAGCTCGGAGGGTTCGATCAGACGAGAGACCCTGAACTCAGAGGCGGAGGAAGAGGTGGAGGAAGACCTGATGGAGGAACAGGTGGAGGAATAACTGAGGGAGGAAGAGGTGAAGGAACAACTGATGGAGGAAGAGGTGAAGGAACAACTGATGGAGGAAGAGATGGAGGATGAATGGACAGGAAGTCCTGCAGAAACAAGAACCGAAAATTCAGATTTCTTCTTCTCTGTCTCTGTGCGTTTTTATGTGTGTGTTTCTGTGTGTGTGTCTGTGTGTGTTTCAGTGTGTGTGTGTGTGTCTTTGTGTCTGTGTGTGTTAAAGTGTGTGTGTGTCTGTGTAAGTGTATGTGTGTGTGTTTGTGTGTGTGTCTGTGTGTGTTTCAGTGTGTGTGTGTGTGTCTTTGTGTCTGTGTGTGTGTGTGTGTTTGTGTGTGTGTTTCTGTGTGTGTTTGTGTCTATGTGTGCTTCCGTGTGTGTGTGTGTGTGTGTGTGTTTGTGTGTGTGTTTGTGTCTATGTGTGCTTCTGCGCGTGTGTGTGTGTGTGTCTTTGTGGCCCACTGCGGGCCAGAAGAATGAATGAAATTCCTCAAACACACCTTGATGACCCTCAGAGAATCTTCTCTAGATGATTAGTGGAATGTTGAACGCTCCTTTCTCTCTCTCTCTCTCTCTCTCTCTCTCTCTCTCTCTCTGAGGAGGTCGATGGTTGAAATAAAGATGAGTTCCATCTTCCATTGGAATTTCCTGAGTGCCGACTTTGGTCCTTTTTCAGGTTCATGTGATTAAACATGTGTCTTTGAATAAAAGGACAAGTACGAAGTTTGTCTCACTGCGAGCCAAAACATTAAAATCTCCTTATTTCCACGTTCCTCCCACGCGTGTCGTTTCGCTCGAAGCTTAAAACCCACTCCGGCGGAGGATATTGAAGGAATAACTCACCAGATCATCTAATATTTGTCGGGCTCCTCATGCGATGAATGAACGCCGGAGTTTTAAATCTCAAAGGGTAAAGGCGACGGCGCTCTACGGAGTGACGGCGCTCCTTCGTCACGTCGCTTTGAAGACAATCCTGAAGGGGAAACCCGTTTCTGTTACATTCCACGGACGGAAAATTAGCATTTAGCACTCGAACGGTGAAATAAGAGAGTTTAGGAGAGGCTGACAGCTACAATAAAGCCGCAGTCGCGTTATGGCGGATCACAATGCTTGATGATGGGGGGCTGGGGGAGGGGGAAGCCGAAGAAAAGAGAAAGTGAGCTTCTTCTTCAGGAGCTGAATGAGCTTTTTCCCATCAGCCCCGTGGGCCACAAAGAGACGAGTTAATGGCGCAGATAGATTGAGGTGAGCGCTCCCATTCAGGCGCTGCTGAATCTTTGACCACATCTGTATCGATTCTGCCGGCTGATAGTCGTGGGCAGACAGCGGGGAGATAGTGAGGGATACACTTCATTAGCGCGGAGCGCCCGCCCGCCAGCCACCCCCTAAATCTTAGCCACTTTTTTTGTGTGGTCCCGTCAAGAAGAGCGCCGTCACGAAGAGAACAGTACCTCTGAATTCTCTCCGCTCAACCCGCCGTCCAACAATGAAGAGATAAATCAAGATGCAGTAAAGGGTGGAGGAGATGAGGGGAGATTAAGGAGCTCAGTTTCAGGACGGCGAAGTAGCTTTGCAGCTAATCCCTCAAGCAGGAACTTTCAAGAAACCTTCATTCTATGTCGAACGTCACATGACGCGTAACGTTCAGTAATAACTGATGTACCTGTGTTTAAAATCATTTCAAATCCTCCTGAAATAAATAACCCAGAATACCTCAAATATGGACAGGTAAGAGTTAGAGTAGTGTCTTTTCAGTGTACACAGTGTAACATTGTGTCTGTTACTATGTGTGAATAATCTCTTACTAATAGTGAGAAATATGTTACTATGTGTACGTAACATATTACTATATATGAGTAATCTGTTACTATATGGGAGTAATGTGTTACTATGTGTGAGTAATTTATTACTATATGTGAATAATCTGTTACTATGTGTGAGTGATATATTACTATGTGTGAGTAATAAATTACTATGTGTGAGTAATATATTACTATGTGTGTGCCGTCAGTCGGATCAGGAGAACCGTTGGAGTGAAATGTTGGATGTCAACAACGCGATCCCTCCCGCTCTGTCTGCGCTCATTTGCATATTTGCCCCCAAGCATCCAGCAGCTAAGAGACAGGAAATCAGTCCAGCTGTTGGTTTTCTCTCGTCCCGCTCCACCCAGAGAGAGAGAGTCTCCACGCCGCTGATGGAGCACAGCAGAGGTTGGACCCACTACTGAGCCCACCGGGCTCTCAAGAGGCGGGACTCTGACCCGCCTCGGCAGAATCAGTGCAAACACTCTTACTCTGGTGCTTCATCCCTAAAGGGTTTAACGCTCACAGCATGTGGACCGGTCCTGTGAGACCTCCGCCGGTACCGATGCGGTCTCAGAACTGCTGAGCAGCTCGAAAAAAGTTCTGGTTCACGCAGGAGGTCGTCCCCGCGGGTGGGCAGGTATTTGTGTATCTTTGTGAAGTTGCAAACCCACACAAGGAAATGTGTTCTTTTGTTTTATGCATTTAGATAAATAAACACAAATCAGCCATAACATTATAACCAAGGATAAAGTGGATTACACGGATCATCTCGTTACAGTGGAACCGGTCAGAGGAGGTGCTGGTACCAGTAAAAACGGGTCAGAGTGAGGATCTGAGCGACTTTGACAAGGAACAAATTGTCATGGCTAATCGATTGGGTCAGAGCATCTCCAGAACTGCTGGTCTGGTTGAGTGTCTCCAGTCTTTATGGTTAGTACCTCCCAAAGAAGGACGACTGGTGAACGGGTGAACTGGTGAACGGGTGACGCGGTCGTCGAGGGCTAGCCCAGTCTGATAAACCAATAAAATTTAATGCTGGTTCTGATAGAAATGTGTCAGCAGTAGCAGAACGGGGAACGTCTGCATGATGATCCAGTTTCCAGTTTCAGGTAGGAGCTTTATATTCTATTTATTCAAATTGGTACGCCTATATTTTACACACTGTACCTTTAAAGGATCTGCTGTTGAAGTCTCGGTACCAGATAGTCCAGGTCTCGACGCTTCCCGATATAATGCCGGTGGTTATAATGATATGGCTGATTGCTAGATAAGCCTGCGGGTGCGTTGTTGCATCAATCTCTACTACTTCTTCAAAATGCGTTCATGATGCAGCGTAAATAAGAAGTTAGATTCATATTTTATTGGGAGTTAAAAAATGAATTATGGCAAAAACAATTAAGATTTTTTCCCTTTTCTTTCATTTTTGCTTTCCGGGTTTGTTATCTTAAAAACATGAGGGGGTATTTATTCTCCGTGGTGTCTTCTTCCTTCAGAACTCTCTTTGATTCCGGTCCTTATCCTTTAATTGAGGTGGAATTTAAAAGTGTTAACTTGAAGCACATAACATACAAAAAACAAGAAGATTAAAAAATTACTATTCAAATGTAAAACGTCTTTTAAAAACGGGACGAGAACCAAAACCCAAACAATCCGTTTTACATTCCGCCCATCAGATTACGTCTCTTTCTAACGCTTTGATGGAAGCGGCTGAAATGAAACACGTGGAGCGACGGTGGCGCCGGTAAATAGCCGTTAGCGTCTGGTCGCTAACACTTCCTGCATAACTTCCTATAACTAAGCTGCACAAATTTATTCCCTCTCATTTTTTTAATGAGTCGGATTCTGAGGACGAAGCCGGAGCCAGAAGGAACGTCAGAACCTTTAACTCCACCCAGAACCTCCGGTTGTGGATTCTACGCCGCTGGTGTTTGCTAGCTGCTAACGGATTCCACGTAGGTCACACGCCCATCAGCCATAACATTACAGCCACCAAAACGTTTGAAGCTAAAGCGCCTCCTAGTGTCGGAAATATGAAACTGACCTTTTCCCAAAATCAGTCCAGTTCTTCCTCACATTAAAGTCTATCTGATAAAAAAAATTGGGGAAATGATCCATGAGACATTTTTTGAGTTAAAAGGAAATCTACTTTCCTCTTTTGTCCTTCGTGCTGGGATGAGATTTTATCGTCTTCTTCAGTTGCGAAGACGAGGCTCCGTGTTGTTCCTGTTAGATGAAGATGAACTCCTCCGAGGAGAGTTTGGGTTATAACTACTGCTTTTATTTGATTTT
>VRLP01007189.1:0-12500 GCA_009660295.1 Lophius piscatorius | reverse complement strand
GTGGTGGTGGTGGTGGTGGATGGAAATTCGATCTAAAGAGTTGTTGTGTCATTATAAGTTTTTATTGAACCTGAACCCAGACGCATGCGTCACAGGCTCCGCCCCCTGCTCCTCAGAGCTGGGTAAAATCCAGAGAAATGTGACTATGTCGTATTGTCCGACTAAAAATGTTTGATTATAAATGTTGGGATTAATAAAGTCATTATTATTAACATTATTATTACTTTTTGGCATTTTTTGTTCAGTTTTACGGCGTTTCAGCGGAGAGATTTTTATGCTAGTTTTAAAAAGCCTAGCCAAGTCTTCTAGTACGGTTGACCTTTTATACTTTTCCCAACGCGGTGGCCTCAGTCTCGATGATTTAATTCGGACGTTGATGCTAAATCAAGACTTTTAATGCTCCATCTGCACCTCACCGACGTTGAGTGTGAAAGTCCACCGGGGCTCGGTTCTGACCCGGTGAGAGAAATCAAACACAACGAGGTTTTTGTGATGACCAACAACGAATCAGATGAACTGAAGGAGAAAAAAGAAAGTGACTCAGGAGGTCATTGTTTTTATATACTGCAGACGTCCCAGGGTGGGGAACCATCTCACCTCTTTGCAGATGATGTGACTCTGTTGGCTTCATTGGTCTTTGATGTCCAGGATGTTCTGAAGCTGTTTGCCAAGTGTGGAGCTCCTCAAAATGTTCTAAAGTTAAGAGATGTGTGCTTCAAATAATGGCGATCATTCGCCATGAGCTCTGAGTCTGAGTAGACACAGAGAGGAGGAGATGTCTGGACAAGAACCTCTCTGTAGTGGAAGCTCGTTTTGAAGATAAGGACTTGAACCATTGCTATGTGATTGAGGTGGTTCGGGCATCCGGTTGGGATCCTTTGCTGGCTCTGGAGGTTGTCAAGGCATCCATGAGACCCCCCCCAGCTTGGACCCAGAACTGGCTGGAGATGATCACATCTCATCTCAACTGACAACGCTTTGGTATCTCCCAAGACCGGATGAGAAGTATTGCCGGGAAGACGAAGGCTTGGAATATCTAGTTTTACTCCCGCCTCCTCCATGATCCCAGGCCGGATAAGGTGAAGATGATGGATGGATGCATGGATTTCCATCATCTCACAAGTCTCACAAGTCTCATTTTCCAGGTTCTTCTGATGGATGTGAAAGAGCACGGTCGGACCCAACGATGCAAATATGGTAATTACCTGTCAGAAATCGTGGCGCAATTAAACGCCAGAGAAACCAGACGGTGGGCTAAAGAAGAAAATCCCCCCAAAATACGGCGTGTTACTAATTATTATTCCTCCATCTGTAATAAAACTGAGCCAGATTCTACTAGAAGGACTAGAGTGAGTTTATGAATACAATATACTTTTGAATCACAAAAGGTCTCACACACACACACACACACACACACACACACACACACACACACGCCTACAGACAGAGGAATAAAAACTGTATATTACTAGAGCGAGGAAGAGGAAGGACGGATGAAAAACGTTGAAAAAAATTCATTTTTTGGCGAATCGTTTCTCAGGGGCGGCGGTGAGGTGTCGCCCCACAGCCCTCCAGACGTTTCTGTGCATGACACACTACATTGAGCAAACATATAAACCCATATTCACCAGGCGACACCTCATATCGCTGCTCTCGTCAGATACCGGCGCCAGGAATAAAGTCCATATCGCTCTTCGTCGGCCGGTGCTTAAAGCTCTCTTTGTTTCTTTTTTTAAAGTTCACAACCTCGTTTTTTTTTACTTTCTCTGCCACATTCTGCTTAAAATACTGAGTCGTTTAAAAAAGGGTAATGAAGTAACAAATGGAAGAAATGAGGGCGAAACAGCTTCTCCCGTCGGCGTCCTCCGAAACACAAAAGCTTTAGCTGGAAATTCGATAGGAGATGTTTTTGACTGGGGCGGAAAGTGATGATGTCGACAGAAAACAGAGTGGGGATGGGGGGGGGTGGTGGTAGGGGGCGCTATTCAAGCAGAGGAAAAATGCCAGAGCATCTCATGGTGAGTTAGAAAAGGAGATTATTTTTTTCTAAACACAGGAACGATCTGTTTATTCCCGCCGCGCTTTTCGTCTTTGTCCTGCAGACGGCGGGCGAAGCGGCGCCGCTGCAATCACCCGCTTATTAGACGTGAATGGTGCAGCTCTGGCTTTGTGCGTGAAGTTCTTGTTTTGTAACACGTGCTGACAAACACGTGCTTGAACGAGATGGTGGCCCAGAAACATATTCAGTTCTTCCTGAAAGGCTGAAAGAACCAGAGCGTTCTGTGAGAGCGTCGAACCGCCACCGCCACAGAACCATTATTATTATTATTACTATTGTGATTGATTACCACATACCACATACCACATACCACATACCACAGAAGAAGAAGTAGAAGAAGGGACCGGGCTTGTGTGAACGGTGATAGTAATAGAGCGGTAAGAGCGAAACTGCGGCCCGGGTGAACCTGAGGATAGTCTCTCGGATTGAACTTTGGTGAGATCTCCGTTTAAATTTGACTCATCCCCTCATCATGATATATAATCATTCCCTCCACAGCGGATCATCTGTTTCCATCCAGCGATACCGATGACAGAACCAGTGACGGCATCTGTTTGCCCTCCACCCGACCAATCCGGTCCGGAAATTCGTTTCGTGTTCCGCATATTGATCCGACATAGATTTTACGGCTGAGCGGCAAAAAGGACGTAAATTAATTGAATGTCTTTCGTTTTTTGTTGTTGCTCTGTTAAAGACCACGTCCGCCATGTTTGAAGTGTGGCCACGCCCCTAGAGGGCTGTTGTCATGGGGATTAAAGGCCAAAACCGCCAAAAAATATTCTAACTTTGTGCAAATATAATTGTCATCTAAACAGGCCCATGAGGAAGATGAGGAGAGGAACCAACCAGATACAACTGGAGGTATTCAAGATGAAGACAATGAGTGACCGGGACCAGAGATGGACTCAGAAAGAAAGAGGAAACACAGGACCCCAAACAGGAAGTGAGGAGAGATCTGACATGCTGAAAAAAAACTATGAAAGTCAAAGTCCTGTTTACAGCCTATAACCCAATAAGCCTCGGCGGCGGCGGCGGCGGCGGCGGCGGCGGCTGTAGATGGAAGCAGTAAATCAGATATGGCTTAAAAGTCCGCCGGGTCTGAAAAGTTGGCTGATGAGATTCTGGTGACCAACAGTCGCCGTGACCTCACAGAACGGCGTTTCAGACGTCGTCACAGAACTCATAAACTGATCACGGCTGGATTTCGTACAAATCTGTTGGGCCGACATGACGAACGACCACATTTTTATTCCTGAGAGATCAAAGGTCAACTTCAATGGTCTCCGCAAAAGACCTTTTCTGACCATTAGTCAACGCCATAACTCAAGAACAGAGGGGCGATTACGACCACATCTCACCTGTGACCATATTTCACCTGTGACGGGATTCTGGATCGGGTCGTCTCGGGGGTCCACTCTGAAACCGGGGAGACCTTTGAGATCTTCAGTGCTGAATCTTTCCTGACTCTGTTTCTCGTTTCTCCGAACAAATGGATTCATTTTAAGGGAATATTTGTGACTAAGTGGGTTGATGATGACTTTCAGCCGGTTTTCGTCTTCTTTGATCTTTTCAGCACAAACCTTCACCTCTTCTCTTAAAATACAATCAATTCATTATCAGGGCGAAAACGATTGTTTCATATTTATTATGTTTCTTCTTTATTCTTCTCCGTTGGTGGAAGTTATTATTACTATTTGTTGTTTTAGTTTTTTTAATAAGAAAACAGAACATTCTTCATTGTTTAATCTTCATCATGTTTTAATTTAGAATCTCAGACGTTTTCTGGAGCTGAAAGTCAAATATAAAAAAAACAACCCTCAAAGAAGTGGAAAAATAAATAAAAATAAAAACTTAGTATCTTCATCTTTAATAGATGGAGATTTTTATCTGGCCTCAATACTTCAGATTGTATTAATTTTAATAAAAAACAAAATAAAACATTGGTCTTTGGTACGTTTGTATGGTATGTGTCTGTTTCTCTTGGTATCCGCAGCGTGTTTTCTTAATGTGTTGTGGATTTTTGCAGCATGTTTTCTTATTTGCAGCTTGTTTACTGTAATGTGTTGTGTTGCAGTATTTACGGCGTGTTTTCCAAATGCTGCTCATTTGTTGTCAGATTGGAGAAGATATTTTGCTTCATTTGCATGTGTCTTCATATGTTGCGGCGTGTTTGTCCGTTTGACACGGACAAACACGCAGATAAAAAACGGTCTGTAGATGAAGGCTAACGCCGCGTCTGCGTCGTTGGCTACTCCTTCTTCACCGCTGCTGACCCGCCTGCATGTTCTGATCAAAGTGGGCCGTGAAGAAGATGAACGAGGTCAAAAGTTACTTTAAAACTACAAAAATGTCACAGCCATTATCTTTCTACCTCTCCTTTCAGCCGGATGGGGCGTTCGACAGTTTGAGTCGTTGGGACACGTTACTGGGAGGAGCCAAAAGAAGAAGAAGGTGAACAAAAACAAAACTTGACTTGAATTCGCCTGATTTTCGTAATCATTACCCATCATGCATTGCTGTACTTTTGATTTATTTTATTTCTTTCCTACAAACGGCTCTCGGCGCCCCACCAGTGCTAATTGTGCGTTGTTTTGTCCCAGCGAGGGGATTGATCCGTTCTCCACTTACAGTCTTTGGACTCGCTTGACAGTAAAATTATTGCCTGTGGCTGCTGGGAAAATGACCATATTTCTCTAAACGAATGTCTGCATTGTTCCGCTGACAGTGATGGATTATAGTCGGAGCTTGACGCGGCTGTCAGACGAGCAGAATGTTCGATAAAGTCTCACGCTGAAACGAGGGATAAATGTACTCTTTAACCCCGGGACACGTTTTAGAAAAATGGCGTATTCATTTATCAGAAGTACAGTTTAAGCGTTTCAGTTGGCGTCAAATGTTAGTTAGAATATTTATAGAGAAAAGAAAGAAAGTGAGAAATAGCGCCGCCTTTCAAAGTTTCACTCTCGGTTGAGTTCGTCCGCCACAAAGAACCCTTAAAGTCCAGTTGGGGATTTTTTTGGAAAACGCTGCCGTTTCCGTGTAAAGTGTCAAAACACCACCTCTGTGAAAACTGTGACATCATCGCTCCATGGCAGGTGTGACTCTAATGTCAACAACAGCCATAACACCAACAAAAACAACATCAAAACACTTTTTTTGATATTGCAGCGCCGCCTGACCTCTGAACCATTCTTGGGTTGATGTTGAGGTGATCTTCAGAACATTGTCCTGCTGGAAGGTCCAACCACGACCCACTTTAAGGTTCCTGACAGGCTTTTAGGTCTTCATCCAGTATCTGCTGGTGTTTGATGGAGTCCATGGAACCATGTCTTTAACAAGATGTCCAGAACCTTTGGAAGAAAAACAGACCCACAACATCAGAGATCCACCACCAGACTTCACAGTGGGTATTAGGGGCTTTTCTCTATGGCTTTCTTTCTTGCTAGGCCACACCCATCTTAGATGTTTGTAACCAAAAAGCTCTACATTAGCTTGTAGCATTGTTAGCTTGTGTGTGGACGACAGCAGGGGCTTTTGTCTTGATACCCTCTCAAACAGCTGGTGTTGGTGTCGGCACCATCTGATGGTGGTTAGGGAGACTTTCTGACCCCAAGATTCATCTGACCTCTGACCTCTCTAGCTGTGATCCTTGGAGAGTCTTTATCCAGTCTAACCATCCTCCTCACAGTGTGTGGGGTCCGTTTGCAGACACGTCCTCTTCCAGGTTGATGTCTAACATCTCCAGTCTCTTTAAACTTCTTCATTATTGATCTAACTCTTCAAACTGACATTCTGAACTGCTGAGAGATGTTCTTGTCTCCATTGTCAGATTTGTGCAGCTCTACAACTTTTCTTTGCTCCTCATTGCTGTGTTCTCTGGTCTTCATCATGATGAAGAACCTCAGAGAGAATCAGGCCTGTGTCACCTCATATTTATACCCCAGTGAAACAGGAAGTACCTGTTCACCACTTCAGAGTTCCTGCTCCACCAGGTGAAGATAGAAATATAAAAGCAGACTGGAGATCTTCTTCAGTGACCTTTAAGTCAAACGTTTGACAGAGAAATATTTGTGTTGGTGAGGAAATTAAACGTCTCCTTTAATTCTGTTACTCGAGTAAACGTTTGGGTTTCTGTGAAGACTCTGAATTAAAGATCAGGGTCATGATAATCATTTATTACATTTTTTTTTTGCATCTAATTAAAGTCCTTTTTTTCACGCCGTCTGCAGATATTAAAGGTTAAATCCAAAAGCAAAGAACATTTTTATCATTATTGAAACATTAAATTCCATTAATGAAAATAGCTCTTCCTACAAAGCTGACCTTTAAGAAGCTATTCAAATGAAGAATTCTCCCATTAAGCTAACATCACGCAGCTTATCTCTTTCTCAACACCCATAAATTACCCGGGGGAGCGTTTCGGACCAGGAGAGCGAGGGGTGGGGTCTGCGGAGGGACTCCCCCTGCTCCTCCCCCTGCTCCTCCCCCTGCTCCTCCCCCTGCTCCTCCCCTCCTTCCTGTCCATTCACGTCTGATTCACGCCCAGCCAGGACATTTTCAAATGGGAAAACTGCCATCCAAATTTTTCATTTCGTGCCCATTAAAATACCAAAGAGCGGGCGCCATCTGTGGCGTCGACACTGCCGGCGTCCAGCAGGCAGGAAAACTCAAACTCATTTACAATTCCAATGATCTCCGCCGGAGGCTGCGAGGATTTCTAATTCCACCTACAACGACGTGGAATAAACGTGCGTCTGCAGCAAGTCATGAAACATCTCCACGAGACTCTGTCATGGTTTGGAAGAGTGGAAACAGAGAGACGGGAAGAAGTTTTTTCTTTTAATTAAAACCACTCATGAATAATTTACCTCATTAATTATTCTTCTGAGGATTTACCCACCTCCTACGGAAGCAGAGTCCCGCCCTGTTAAACCGAATACGTCGAGAATACTCAAACTAATGTCGTAACTGATTTAAGTACCGGAAATACGTTTTTTAAAATATTTCTTATTTCAATTTTTTATTTTTTTTTTTTAAATAAATGTTTAAGATAATTACTGAATTACTGTTGAATTAAAGTATCGAATCACCTTTACGGTTTGTTTCTGGACTATGAGGACGTTTCCCAGAGGGGATTTGAACCCACAACCTTCTTGCTGTGAGGCATCCGTGTTTTTTTGTTTTTGTTTTTAATAACTGCATTAATAGTAGATTATAATAATATATATAATATTATAATATATCATTTTGTATTTTGTCAAAATGGTGTTTTTCAATCTAAAGAGTTATTATTATTATTATTATTATACATAGACTTCATGACGAGGAAGGACTGGATTGATTGTGGGAAAAGTCGGTGGTGTATTCGTGCCACTAGTTTTATGCCACTAGTCACTAGTCACAACTAGCCACTAGTTCTTTGGGATGTGCCATAATTTCACAACAGTTCGAACAATTTAGTCCAGATCTGAAGATTTAGTCCAGATCTGAAGATTTAGTCCAGATCTGAAGAATAAGAATGAAGTCCAGGAAATCTATCTGGAATAAATCAGAAATAAACTTGAAAAGTTCTTATTTTATTTTTTTGATTTCAGATATAAATTCCTCGTCATTCCAGGTTTTATCCAGTTCCAGTTAATGAATGTGAACTAGTTAATGAATGTTTACTAGTTAATGAATGTTTACTAGTTAATGAATGTTTACTAGTTAATGAATGTAGTTAATTAATGTTTACTAATTAATGAATATAGTTAATGAATGTTTACTAGTTAATTAATTTAGTTAATGAATGTTTATTAGTTAATGAATGTTTACTAGTTAATGAATGTTTACTAGTTAATGAATGTTTACTAGTTAATGAATGTTTACTAGTTAATGAATATAGTTAATGAATGTTTACTAGTTAATTAATTTAGTTAATGAATGTTTATTAGTTAATGAATGTTTACTAGTTAATGAATGTAGTTAATGAATGTTTACTAGTTAATGAACGTGAACTAGTTAATGAATGTAGTTAATTAATGTTTACTAATTAATGAATGTAGTTAATGAATGTTTACTAGTTAATTAATTTAGTTAATGAACGTGAACTAGTTAATGAACGTTCATCATCTCCAGCCTTAAAGAATCCGTGTCTGCAGCAAAGACAGTTTGATTCCGTCTCGGCACAGAGAGGAAGAACTCTCGTTAGTCTCTGAGTGTTCAGACGGATCTGCTGCTTCTCAGAAGGATCGTCATGCAGGTGGAAAGAGTCTGAATGATGGGCTTCACCAGATTGGTGGAGCCTTAGCTAACAATAGTGAGTTATGATCCGGGGTCACCTGGAGGTCAGGCAATCAGTTCTCTAAAGGGCAGCGGGAAGGAGAGAGGTTCCTTTTCACAGCTCCGATTCCACAACCGGACTTAACCTCCCTATCCGGGCTTTTTCCTCCCCGCTGATTCCTGCTGGGAAGATTCCTGCTGGGGAAATTGCCTCGGCGTTTTTTTTTTGTGGTGCTGCCGTCACCGCCGCACTGACACAGAAAATGGTCGAGACATTTATGGGCGGAAGTTGCCTTTTGCGAAAAAAGGAGTGAAAAAGACAGATAGCATTGAGATGCTATTTGCTAATAGCCTCTAACGCTTCGTACATGTTTCAGCCCTCACTCGGAAAAATGAGCTTAAAAAATATGGTCCCTCAAGGAGATTCTGGGACCAGAACCACAAAGGACTTATAGATGGTTGCGACTGATCTCTCCCCTCAAGAGGAGTTCCATTTAGAATAATTATCTCCATTTTCTAATGGAGCGCCGTGACAGCTCAGAGGCAGAAATCAGGAGTCGGAAAACGGAGCTTGGATTTAAAATTCAAAGTGACCGACCCGCCGTGGAGCCAAAACGGATCCTGCCAAAACCCAGACAGGAAGCACCGGGCCGATCGGCACTGACACATCCTCAATGTCGCTCTCCTAAGGTCATTCAGGCCCAAATGTGTTTTCCAGAAAACTTAAATCAAAATTACTCAAAATAATTGGTCGACTCCTTCAAACATTCGGATCGGCAGAACAGCTTGAAGAAATCCCCCAAGCCGTCCGTGGAGACCCGGTGGACTTCCAATTGCTGGTATCCAGATTGCAACAGCAGGAGAAATTCTCCAATTACTTGCAACCAATAATCAGTACACGGAACTTAAACGCACACTTTAAAAAAAAAAACGTGGTTTGCTTTCCAGACGGTTTTCAAGGACGCTATAATGATCTGAAGATCTATTGACACGCCCCGGTCCAATCAGAATCATTGAGCGGTGCCAATCAGCATCCTTGGATACTCTCAAAGGGGGGGGGTGTCATATCGATGTTCACTTCAGCCGTAACATCATAAACGCTGGAAAACGTCGCTTATCCATCCACCTTGGAGTAAGCAGGATGTACGTATTTGGCAGGAAGTGAACATTTTGTCCTGAAGTTGACGAGTTGAAGAATCGTCAAGAGTTCAGTATGGATCCGAACATCTCGGAAACGTTTCCTTTATTTATAACGTTACATATGTTCAGTACAAATTCACGAAATTATTCTCTGCATTTAACCCATCCCTGAGGGAAGCAGTGGGCGGAGCCTCTGCAGCACCTGAGGAGCTGAAGTTTCAGTGGCGTGTTGCATCAGGGAACGGGTTCAAACCCTGGTCTCCCATTTGAGGGACCACCTAAAAGATAACGGACGGGATGATTCCCCTTTTTGTGAGCAGACAGGATTGAACATGAACGGTTCCGGTGGGTCTGGACTTTTGGACTTTGTAGGAATGGATGGAAATGGTGACAAATCGCCCAGAAGCAGTTTGAAGAAAAAATAACCGGGTCTCTAATGTGAACTTAAATCTAACCACACAGAACACATGGCTTTTCCTGTACTGGCCCCCCTCCACGCCCCAATTCCCGTCTTCCCACCTCACCTGTCCCATTAATGAAGGTCTACAGGGCCTGAAAATAAAAACAACAAAAATAATTTTTTTTACATGTAATGCAAAAGTCGGTAATTACAAATTAAAGGTCTTTAATAGCTTTGTTCTAATTATATGCCATCCTAGAAAGAGAATCAAAGATAACTGGACTAAAGATATAGTAAGTTTAGACAAGCGGATCATTAGTACAAGGATTTAAAGTTCATTTGTTTTTTACTTAACTTATAATAAATAAACTTCTTTATGACTTTAATGAAAAATAGCAGCATTTTCCAAAAACAGGCGTTTAACACCGGGACTCTGACGAGGTAATTTTCTGCATCATTTAAGACGAAATAAATCAGGGAGCCGAAGTGTCGGGTCGCCCATAAGGAGTCCAAACGGCAGTCGAGTCTCTCGCCGGCTTTGCCAAACTCTCCGTCAGCCGTCGTCGCCGTCACTTTAAGTGCTTGTGATCGTTCCTCATCAGAGAAGGATATTAGTTGCACACTCCTCCCACAGACCTTCTTCAACTCCCATGTGTTCAGGACGCTTCATTTCTTTGGAACAATCTTCTCTTCCTGACATGAAAGACGCTGAAACTCTTCGTCGACACAAAACGGGAGCGCATGATGAAATCTTGATGATTAAGCTCAAAGCAAACAGCGAGGAACATCAATTACGTCCGTGCGGAGCAGAGTCCCAAAGCTCCTCCCACTCTATAATAGAACAAATATTAATTAAGTTCAGACTTTAACTTCACACAACAGTTTTAAAAGTTTTCCCCAAAACTTATTACAGCCCTTCTTGGAACGCCGCGGGAAAAGTTTAAAAACAAATTATAGATCTAGTTCGACGCCATCGTCCCCGAAAAGTCCCCAATCCAACGCCCTGCGTCGTATAAGCCAGCCCCTCTGATTAAACTTAAATTAAACATGAAGTAATGTCATAAACATAGTATTTTTCGTTAAGAGAGCGCCCTCTGGTGAGTGAAGTATGAACTTTTGGAGTAAAATAGAAGATACGAGAGATTTCACCTTCAGTCATATTCACCAAAGGAACCACGTTATGGCTGAAAAACGACGCTGTTCATGAAACAGCGCCCTCTAGTGAGCAAAACATAAAGTATTACAGTAAAAAACAACATATGTACAGGAAAGATCTCCTGGACTCGTTTCATACGCACCAACTTTGGTAGAAATGGAACCGACAGTTGAACTTTGAGATAAAGCTCCCCCTGGTGTCATAATTCTATAATGGACCTTTCCCAAAATCAACCCAGTTCTTCCTCAACCTAAAGTCTATTTAGGTATGAAATTTGGAAATGATCTGCAAAATATTCTTTGAGTTATGTCCAGAAAACAGTGTTTTCCACTTTAAATTTAAAAAAAAAAAAGCTCCCCCTACTGAGTTAAATGTAAAGAACTAGAGTTAAATGTAATATGACTAAAACTAGATCTCACTGAGAGTATTCCTGTTTACCGAATCTGGATTAAATACGAAAAAGATTTCCGCTTCTGTGCAGGTAATTATCATTTAAACCTTTTTAGAAACGTTTTTTTCTGTCTTTGGGATGTTTATGTTCATCTACTGTCAATCAAATGTGAGCTGCTCTGATTTGATTGACAGTAGATGAACAAGCCCAGTCATATAGGGTTTGGAGTAAGTGAAGGACGCCGTACCCTCAGATGGCTGCACATATTTCTGCTTCAAGTATCCGGACCATCTGCTGGTAGTCAGAAATCCGGCGTGATTATCTGATGATGCGAGAGGAGGCGGAGTTTCCTCTCGCTCACTTCTCTGACTCCAGATCGTTTCCCTCGGCACGGGACCAGACCGTTTTTTACGACCGGCTTAAGGCGACATTTACACGTCTTATTTCAAGTTTGCCAAATCCAGATAAAAGTCACGGATGCTTCCTGGATGCGTTGACATCAAACGGCTCGTCATCCGGTTTCACCACAGAACCAGAAACCATCGTGAAAAAATATGAAGGTCGTTAAAGAACAAAAAACGCCTCCAGATGTTTGACTGAAGTCAGAATGTCTCCTCTGTGCGTATACAGTGTGTACTTTACCTAATTATAGCATGTACAAATACTGATTACCGGAGTCCTTTAAAGGACGTTTTCTCTGAAGGGCATCTGTGTTAATACTGAGTATTTAAGCTGTATTTATACATGATGTGTGTATCTGATAATCATCCACTGACTACACAACATGTGTGTATCTGATAATCATCCACTGACTACACAACATGTGTGTATCTGATAATCATCCACTGACTACACAACATGTGTGTATCTGATAATCACCCACTGACTACACAACATGTGTGTATCTGATAATTATCCACTGACTACACAACATGTGTGTATCTGATAATCAACCACTGACTACACAACATGTGTGTATCTGATAATCACCCACTGACTACACAACATGTGTGTATCTGATAATCATCCACTGACTACACAACATGTGTGTATCTGATAATCATCCACTGACTACACAACATGTGTGTATCTG
>VRLP01007188.1:0-23389 GCA_009660295.1 Lophius piscatorius | reverse complement strand
GTGTGTGTGTGTGTGTGTGTGTGTGTGTGTGTGTGTGTGTGTGTGTGTGTGTGTGTGTGTGTGTGTGTGTGTGTGTGTGTGTGTGTGTGTGTGTGTGTGTGTGGACAGACCTGTCTGTATATTCTCAGCACACATGGAAGCACTTAAAGATTCATTTAACTTCAGCAGAAGAAGAAGGATCAGATAACTAACTAAATCTATTAGTAAAACTATCATTCTGTTGTCATTGGTTGTGGGGGGAGGGGTCGTTCCCGGAGCGAATGAAAGCAAAACTACAGGAAAGCGATCCAGACCAAGATCCATTCCATGGTTTAAACGGCATGAACCAAAAGTTTCCCTGAAGCGGTTTAAAGAAGATATAACCTCTAAATATTAGATATGCAGGTGTGACACACGGAGAGAAATACAAGTACAGCAGAAAAACAGCGTAAAGTGACCAGTAAACCGGTTCTGGTGGGCCGTCACTGTAACAAACGAACACGCAGGAATAATTAAAAGTGAATAAATCAACGGTCTGGAGGTCTCCTGTTAGACGCTGGAGGGAGACGACGCACATTCACATATTTGACTGAATAAAGGGATATTAGCAGTTTTCCTTTCATGCTCCGACACCAAATCTATTTCTATGATTGTCGGCCGGGAACCAAGAGGAATTATTTTTTCCAACCAGTCATTCCTCTCACATGAGGCCAGAATCAAAATTAG
Source organism: Lophius piscatorius (assembly GCA_009660295.1). NCBI lineage: Eukaryota > Metazoa > Chordata > Actinopteri > Lophiiformes > Lophiidae > Lophius > Lophius piscatorius. Next base: position 22,684 of record VRLP01007188.1, on the reverse strand, counting down.
ATGTTTGTATTTGACAGAATGGCTTAACACAGGAAAATAGAGAGAGAGGGAGAGAGAGACAGAGAGGGGGGAGAGAGGGAGAGAGAGAGAGTGGGAAAGAGAGAGAGATAGAGAGAGAGTGGGGAGAGAGTGAGAGAGAGTGGGGAGAGAGAGAGAGAGCGAGAGAGAGAGTGGGGAGAGTGAGAGAGGGAGAGAGAGAGAGAGGGAGAGAGAGAGAGAGAGAGAGAGAGAGAGTATGGAAAATCCACATGTGGAGGTGAAGGAACGGCCCTGCTTGAGTTTCAGAACAACAATTCTGAGCTTTGAATAGTAAAGTTGATAAGACGCTGTGAAATGATCCGTTTACGATCCTTGACTTCATAAAGTTGTGATGTCATCGAGTCGTATGTAGAGTAAACATCTTCAGGTAATCGGATTAGTGTCGGACAAATCGCCCCCCGAGGAGGTCAGAGGTGTTCCTGTGTGAGCGGGCGTGTGGGGAGATATGATCGGGTCAGGCCCGGTTAGTGTTCAGGAGGTTGTTTTGACTACCAGGCCAGCCCCCCCCCCCCCACTCCCCCAAACACACACCCACAATCACACCCACCAGCCCCTCCCCCTCCTGTTATGACTGAAGCAGATCCAGCTGAGTTCTCACCATCAGACGCGGATCACGCTTTGTCCCTGTGCTCGGACCAGTACCTGCAAACAGCTGACAGCGAGCTGCAGGCGATAACGATATAAACGATATATTTATATATATATATATATATATATATATATATATATATATATATATATTTATATATATATGGAGTAGAGACAATGTGCATTGAACTAGTGCAGGTTCTGTTCTTGAAGTGGATTTGATGAGTCTGAGAAGACGTTACCGTACATCCAGAACACATAATAGATCTGGACCCGTCATGAACCTGTGATGATGAACACACGATTCCAGACGTTAGACGGTTTCCAGGCAGAAGGAATGCCATGTTGCTTCATCACTATAGTTTTATAATAAAGTGTTGTGATGATATAATATCAGGACCCTCACCTCAGGGCGACAGCAGATAGAACCTCACGATCCACCTCTGAAGGCTGAGCTTCCAGAGACGATGGCGTGGGCGTGGGCGTGGGCGTGGGCGTGGGCGTGGGCGTGGCCTTCTGGCTCCTAGAGATGGTGTTTCTGCACAGCTTTTAGTTCAGTCAGGAATAAAGATCAAACGTTCACCTATTGCTGCTGGGATGGATGGATGGTAATGGGCTGGGAGGTGGATGCTGGACCTCCGGGACCAGGTCTCACAGTCTGAGGCTTTTATTATGTTCCCCGTCAGCTTTCATCGCTGGAGCCGTTTTTCTTCCTGAGCTTCGTATATTTTCCATGGAGACCAAACAAAGAAACACGTTGGTGTTTCCTCCGGCCCAAACAAAAATGATTTAATACACAGAACCGCCGAAAACAGACCCGCTTCCAGAGGCGACGTTAAAAGTATTTTCTTAAGGTTGGATTTGATTAAATGTTACTTTAAGTCACTGCTGGCTTTTTCTTCACTTCTGTTCCATTAAAGGACAAATTTGTCCTTTAAGATTCTATTTTACTGCTGGACTTAGTATTTAAGACCAGCGCTGACCCGTGTCCAGATGTGTTCCCTGACAATAACTGATAAAACCGGCCCTACGACTAAAAGGGTTTATCCCTGAAACCCCCCCGGCCCCCTGCGTTGTACAAGTATTATAGTGGAATGAATATATAAGTTGGATCTGTGAGGCGGGTCATATGGGGTCAGAAAGTTTTGTCAGAAAGAACTTCTTACTTCTTACTTTTAGATTAAAGTGTGATAGATGATATAAATGAATGATATAATATATAATAAATATAATATAATAAATGATATAAAGAAAAAGCTCCCCCTAGTGTTGGACATATGTAACCAACATTTCACAGAATCCGTGCAGTTCTTCCTCACACTGAGGTCCATGTGGTGTATAATGAGCCGGGACCCAGTTTGGTTCTGAGGCCTCCATCAAATCCCCGTCTGATGCTGGTGGTTTAAGATAAAAGATAAAAGATAAGATATTATTAGTTCAGACGTTCCTGCTGAATTCTCTGGTCACCCGGTGGTTGATGATATAAACAGACTCTAGGACGGTAGAAAAACGGTGACTTTTACACAAAACATATCAGCAAGTCTTGCGGCGGCAGAGAGTTCTGGTTCACCGAGTCAACCGCCTGGAAAGATTCAGCTTTTCTTTTCTGCGTTTAGTCACCGATGGCTGCTGCCAGATAGAGTATAGAATTCTCTAATGACCCTCTTACTGGAGGACGATGAGAAATCCAACATTCACCCTCAGATGCTGTTGTTTCGTATGAATAATCCTGCATCTGTGAGACCAGACGCATCTCGGAGGGTGACGTCACCCGCGGCAGAGCCCCCGCTCAAAGATGTCTGCCCGACCGCACGGCCAGCGGCGTGATGGTAATAGTTCCTGTCGAGATAATCGCAATCAAACAATGATTTCTGCTCTGCGTCCAGCTGGAGGAAGTATTGACAATAATCACTCCTGCGTCTCCTCACACTCACCTCAATCAGGGGGGGCCGGGGGGGGGCCGGGTTCCCGTCCAGATCCGATGATCTCACCCCCTCATTACTGCCTGATACCCCTCCAAACACCTACCCACCTTTGTTGATGTCAGTCAAATGAATTTTTCCAAACACCTACACTTTGTGCTCGGTCCGAGAGGAAATGTGTAACAGGTGTTGGGCTGATGTGGGGAGGCGGGGGGAGGGGAGAGGTTTAAGCCGGAGCGCCGTCAGGAGGGGAAAGAGGAGCACAGGAGGGAGGAGGAGGTGACTGCTGCACCTTTACCATCATAGGAAATTAAGTTTGGCTGCTTTTAGACACTTCGGTCACTCGGATCGTTTGTGAGCTACGAGTTGGTCAAAGAATCATCCAGGAATTAGACGGCGCCGACCGGCTGCCGATCAGTCGGCGGTGCGTCGGGCCCAATCCTCCGACTGCTGCTGGAGAGCCGGCGGTTGGGCCCGAGGAGTGAGCGGAGCAGCGAGAGGTTAGGTATAGAAGGAAAATGTGATGTTATTTTCCTGGCCAGCGAGACAAAGGCTCCTCGCCAGCCGGGAAATAACGGCTTCTCTGGTCTGATACCACAGATAAAGTATCAGGGTGCGGCGCTGTCAGGCCCCGCCTCATGATGTCACTCCTCCGGCCACCGTTAACCGCCGGCGAGAAGGCTACTGCGCGGGACGTGTTTACTGCACGCAGTCAAGGTCGGTTAGAACCACACAGAACCACCAGGACCGGCTGTCGGGCTGATCGCGGCCCGACACTATCGGGTTCTGTGACACCGTCCCTGAGGTCGAGTTTCATCAGTGCGACGACAGGCGGCGTGACGCGCGTGTACGCGCGTTTAAAACGACGATGTCACAGGATGTTAGGGTCATAATAACGTGCTCAGTCATTCCTATATATATATAAAATACTCTTACGCCTTTCATGTCTTTAAAAAAGAAAAACTGTAGTAAAAGGATTTCTCTGCATCTTTTACTTTAATCATTTAATATCCTACACGCTCTATATTTAACATTAAATGAACTTTATTTTCCATCCAGCATGTTTTTAGACACTAAAATAAATCTGACTATTAGTTCAAGATGTTATTTTCTGTTTAATAATAAGAGTCGCTCTTAATGAGATAGTAATAATAATAATAATAATACATTTAATTTATAATGCACAGATGAAATCAAACGTGTTTTTAAAAATATACTTGACCCTCCTTAGTATTTCTCCTCCTGGTAGTATTTTCTGACGTACGTCCTCAGATGATTTAACCCTTTTTATTTCTTAATGTCAAATATGAGACTGAACCGTCCCAGAGGCAGCATCTGTACGTCAAAGAGTAAGGGGCCGGGGCCGGAGCCCTGAGGGACACCACGGGTCAAAGGGGCCACGAGGAGGAGGAGGAGGAGGAGGAGGAGGAGGAGGAGGAGGGGGCGTTAACCATGACGCTGGCAAAAGTCCTCCTCTATCTGTAGCGTCCTTAAGAATATTAAAGCGTGTGAAGATTTACTGAGCAGAATTATGTAACTGTTTAAAAAACACTCTAAAAACAGTTCATCCTATTAAAAGGGACTATTTTCCATGAAATACAAAATACGGTCATGAAATCATTAAAGGTATTTTCTAGCGTTTAAAAACAACGATGTATGTGAATTTAGAGTGTCTGGGATATTAAAGTAATAGATATTATCATAAAAAAATTAATTTGTAAATGAATATTTATAAATTAGCTGTAAAGTAAAAGTACCTCAGATTTGTACCGAAGTACAGTATTTGACTAAATGTACTTAGTTACTGTGTTTATCTTCTGGTATCGACGCTGAAACCTAGAAGGAAGAAGAACTCCTCAAGTTCATGTTTTAAGTATACTTTAATAAAGTGTATTCATAAAGTACACTTTATAATATATGTTTACTTATTTTAATACACAAAGAGTTTATTTTCTAGTCTGCTATCAGAACTCTGAGATGATGTATACTTGTAATTATATCTGAGAAAAGTACACCACGAGTTTTATTTTGTACTGAAAGCTTAATATAATATATTTATAATATATTATAAGATATATATTATTCTAATGATGTCTCCTAAAGGACCTACATCTTGTACTTTTAGCCAGTATTTATATACTTCTTTTCCACTTTTCACTTACTTATAGTATATCTACTGTACTCCTACTACAAGTAGACTTGTGTATGTATATATATATATATATATATAAGTACTACTAGTATCCTGTGTTTACCTTTATTTGTACAAGTATAGTCCAAATACTCTCAGACTTTTCTGTATATTTATCAGTAGAACCAAATATTCTGGAGTATAATGTGTTGAGTACATCTCTGGTGAGTACACGTGTGTGTACTGTCATGTAGTATCTGTTAGAGTGGAGTACTGAGGGCCCGCGTGAATGAAGGGGTCTCTGATGAGAGTTCTGTTTCCTGTCTCCTTCAGAACAAAGACAGAGACAGGAAGACGGCCATCAGAAGTTAACGACGCCGACCTCGCGGCTCAGACGGAGGAAACGCTCATCGGACCGAAGGAGCGCTCAGCGTCTCGCGGAAGCTGCGGTTGAAGTCCGATCGGACGACGTGATGCATTCAAGGACTTCTCCAGAACCTCCAGGACCGGGACCAAACATTTTCTCCTTTTTGTATTTAAAACTTTTTATATCAAGTTACGAGATTCTTTTTTTTTTCACGTGTTTGAAAGCCTGACAGAAAGTCTTCTTAAAGTTTTCCCATGATTATCAAGACTCTGAGGAACCTTTCAGCACCTGGTCCCAGAAACACACAGAACCTGTCCAGGACAAAGTTCTGCTGACGGAGGGCGGCGTGTTCCTCTTGTGTAAACCCAAACATAAATGTATATTTATAACATTATATAAGAAGCTGTTATTTAACCAGCACTGACACCCAGGAGGAAGAGTGAGAGGAAGAAGATCAGCTCCTTCATCCCAGAAGCGTCGCAGGAACTTTTCTTACTTCTAGTAATCTTCTCTGAAAAATGTCTCCATGCTGGAAAGTAACTCAAGAATGATCAATAAATTCTTTGTATATCTGGGAGTTGGTTTTTGCACGTTGGCGGTCTCTAAACTTCTTCAGAAGTTTCCAAACTGAAGGCCGGCAGAAGAGTGGTGCTTCTCTCCTTCTTCTGCTCGCCGCATCCGGATGGAGGTCTTCATCGGTTCTGTGTGAAAGAGGCAGAAGAGTAATTATCTGTGGAAGTCCCACACCTGTGGCTCACATCAGCCGCCTCCGTCGCCCCGGATCCGGTTCTCCCTCTCTTCTCTCTCTCTCGCCGCTCCTTCACTTCTTTCATGCTTCTCCTCTGGGGCGGCGGGATCAGAGCCGACGGACCAGAGGGTCCGAGGATGAGGAGGACGGGAGGGAAAAGGAAAGGGAGAAAAAAGAGTGGAATTGAATCTGCAGGTACGGCTGTTTGGACATCTGCCGGTGTCCCCTCCATGTCCTCTCCTTTACCTTTCCACATGCTCCTCTCTCTCATCCTCCTCCTCCTCTGCTCTTCCTCTCTTTTCCCCGGAGTACCACTGGCCAAAGCCTGGATGGTGATGACTTTCCAGCCTGTTTATCCTCCCTCCTCCACCTCTACCTCTCTCTCGCTCTCTCTCTCTCTCTCTCTTTCTCTCTCTCTCTCTCTCTCTATCTATCTATCTATCTATCTATCTATCTATCTATCTATCTACCTACCTCTCTATCTATCTATCTATCTCTCTCTCTCTCTCTCTATCTATCTGTCTATCCATCCCTCCATCTAGCTATATTTCCACTCCTTCCATCCCTCTCTCACTTGTTTCCACTCGTTCAGCTTCTCGTTGCTCTTTTTAAATCCGTCCTCAGCCTTTATGGAAAACGATCGGAGCTTTAGTGATGAAGAATTCTTTAGTGATGAAGAATTCTTTAGTGATGAAGAATTCTTTAGTGATGAAGAATGTTCCCTTTACTTGGATTTTTAATAAACATCACATTTTTCATAATGACACATGTCCTCTTCCTCTATCTACAATACACAACAATTCCATAACATTATAACCAGCTGCCTTATATTGTGTAGGTCCCCCTTTCCTCTGCCAGACAGCACTTCTCCAGTGAAGGTTCTGGAGGTTCTGTGCTGGGGTCTCCATAGACTGAACTTTTTAGTCCAGAGCGTTCCACAGATGCTGAATTGAATTGGAGAATCTTGAAGCTAAGTCAGACAAAACTCAAACTTTTCCTGAACCGTTGCTGCGGTGATTTGGGAGCAGCATCCTGCTGGGAGAGGTCACTGCTGGAGGTCACACCACGAGGTTCTACCTGCCAGAGGAACTTCTACATGGCAGGACCTACGGATTCCTAGCAGAACATGACCTAAAGCATGACACTGACTTTTTCCCATAATGCATCCTGCTACCATCTCTTGTCCAGGTAAGTGAAGAAGTGAGATGCACACGTCTTCATGATGAAGGGATAACGTGATTCATCAGAGCAGGTGGTCTTCTTCCATGACTCCATGGTCCGGCACTTCAGGTGATGCTAACTTTAGCCGCTTTCAGTGTTAGCGCCCTGACCTGTCTGTGGCTTCACAGCCCAACACACAGTGTGCTTTGATGCACAGGGAGTTCTGACATTTCAACCAGAACCAGGGTTAACTGTTTCAGCTACAGTAGCTCTGCTGTGGGATCAGACAACAAAGGCAACCTTTACTCCATCAGTCCGCCTAGTGGGACCATGACCCAGTCACCAGCCCACCAGATGTTCTTCATCAGACCCCTGTGAAAGGGTTTCAGTCACTTCAAACACGCAGACCCGCAGTTATGCAGATGCTTTGACCCAAACATCTAGCAATCATGATACAACCATATCAAGGACACCTGGTTACCAGGTAATATACCCCACCCACTGACCGGTAACCATGGTAACCAGGTAATATACCCCACCCACTGACAGGTTACCATAGTTAACAAGTAATATAGCCCACCCACTGACAGGTTACCATGGTAACCAGGTAATATACCCCACCCACTGAGAGGTAACCATAGTAACCAGGTAATATACCCCAGCCACTGACAGGTTACCATGGTAACCAGGTAATATACTCCAGCCACTGACAGGTTACCATGGTAACCAGGTAATATATCCCACTCACTTACAGGTAACCATGGTAACCAGGTTATATATCCCACCTACTGACAGGTTACCATGTTAACCAGGTAATACATCCCACCCACTGACAGGTTACCATGGTAACCAGGTAATATATCCCACTCACTGACAGGTACCCATAGTTAACAAGTAATATAGCCCAGCCTCTGACAGGTTATCATGGTAACCAGCTAATATACCCCACCCACTGAGAGGTAACCATAGTAACCAGGTAATATATCCAACCCGCTGACAAGTAACCATAGTAACCAGGTAATATACCCCAGCCACTGACAGGTTACCATGGTAACCAGGTACTATATACCACCCACAGACAGGTTACCATGGTAACCAGGTAATATATCCCACCCACTGACAGGTAACCATGGTAACCAGGTAATGTATCCCACCCACTGACAGGTTACCATGGTAACTATGTAATATGCCCCACCCACCGACCGGTAACCATAGTTACCACGTAATATATCCCAGCCACTGTCAGGTTACCATGGTAACCAGGTAATATATCCCACCCACTGACAGGTAACCATAGTAACCAGGTAATATACCCCAGCCACTGACAGGTTACCATGGTAACCAGGAAATATACCCCAGCCACTGACAGGTTACCACGGTAACCAGGTAATATATCCCACCCACCGACAGGTTACCATGGTAACCAGGTAATATACCCCAGCCACTGACAGGTTACCACGGTAACCCGGTAATATATCCCACCCACCGACAGGTTACCATGGTAACCAGGTAATATATCCCACCCACTGACAGGTAACCATGGTAACCAGGTACTATATACCATCCACCGACAGGTAACCATAGTAACCAGGTAATATATCCCACTCACTGACAGGTAACCATAGTAACCAGGTAATATACCCCAGCCACTGACAGGTTACCATGGTAACCAGATAATATACCCCAGCCACTGACAGGTTACCATGGTAACCAGGTAATATATCCCACTCACTGACAGGTAAGCATGGTAAGCAGGTAATACATCCCACTCACTGACAGGTAACCATAGTAACCAGGTAATATATCCCAGCCACTGTCAGGTTACCATGGTAACCAGGTAATATATCCCACCCACTGACAGGAAACCATAGTAACCAGGTAATATACCCCAGCCACTGACAGGTTACCATGGTAACCAGGTAATATACCTTAGCCACTGACAGGTTACCACGGTAACCAGGTAATATATCCCACCCACCGACAGGTTACCATGGTAACCAGGTAATATATCCCACCCACTGACAGGTAACCATGGTAAGCAGGTAATATATCCCACCCACTGACAGGTTACCATAGTTAACAAGTAATATAGCCCAGCCACTGACAGGTTACCATGGTTACCAGGTAATATATCCCACTCACTGACAGGTAACCATGGTAAGCAGGTAATACATCCCAGCATATGACAGGTAACCATAGTAACCAGGTAATATACCCCAGCCACTGACAGGTAACCATAGTAAGCAGATAATATATTCCACCCACCGACAGGTTACCATAGTAACCAGGTAATATATCCCACCCACTGACAGGTTACCATGGTAACCAGGTAATATATCCCACCCACTGACAGGTAACCATGGTAACTAGGTAATATATCCCACTCACTGACAGGTTACCATGGTAACCAGGTAATATATCCCAGCCACTGACAGGTTACCATAGTAACCAGGTAATATATTCTACCTGCTGACAGGTGGGTGGGATACATACCTGCATACATTTTAAGGAGGTTCTCCTCGTCGTTACCTTCAGCTGACTGATGGAACAGCCACTTCCTCCTTGAACTAAAGGCGGTTGAATCTGCGTCTCCATACTTTTTTACATGAGTTGAATTTTTCTCTCTTTCTGCAGGAAGACTTTGGGATCCATCCAGGAACAGCAGCGCTGCTCAGTGTGGCTCCTGTGAGAGGGCTGCTGGTGTTTTTCTAGTAATCATCTCATGTAATCATTTCTTATAATACAGAAATGGTTTTAATGGAGTCTATATCAGTCTAGAGGACCGAGGCTCCGCGTCGGTAGAAGAACGCCAGAGCAGCGTTTCTGAATTCATTTTCCACTATTAGACTCCACGTAAATGAGCCGCTGGTTTCTGGAGCCCAACCCCTGCTTTTTAAACAATTCTAACAAGCAGCTTCGACGACCAAGGTGTCGATTACAGAGATTTTCCTACAATGTGACAAGTGGTTGTCGAGGAAAAACAAGGATCCCAGATACCGGCGACACTCGATCGCACGGCTAAAAGGTTTCAGTGGAAGCGGCTCTGAAAATCAAAGCTGATTTATTGTGTGTGCGTAATCTCACAAACACCCGGAGCTGCGAGCGACGCTGACGGCCTGCAGTAGGTATGATGTGGTCGGTGTAATGTGTCTGCCTCTCTCTGGCAGTGATGTCATGCAGAGGACGCTGACTTTAATAAATCACTGGCGTGAGACAAGGACGGAGGAAGGTGTGGACGTACTTTGGGTAGGAGGGAAAATTGAAAATATGTTATTATGTTTGATGGAGTGAATAATGACGCAGAATGACCGAAGATAGTTCCTTCCTATAGGATCATTCCCGGCGTAGACGAGATGAGCTCCTGGCGTTTTATAATCATAACACACTTTAGGCTCAAGTGCCAGAACCAGATTTTCCGATGACGGACGCGACGCACGGAAACAAAAGAGTAAATCTCAGGCCCGGTTTCCCCGTAAGTACTCCCTGCTGCTCGCTGCTTCCTGAGAGCGACGTCCAGGCACAATGTGCGTGGTTTTAAAAAGATCTGGGTCCTCGCACGAGCCAATGAAACCTAGATAATCTTACTGCCGAGGCTTTTTTAAAAGGAAGGCAACGCTTTGAAAAAATGTGTGTGTGTCTCGTGTGTCCTAATGACTTCTGGTCCAGTTAGTCTGATCTCTCTAGCAGGCCGTCTGTCTGAGCGGCAGAGAGGGGGGAAAGGAACCGGTTCCTCCCACACACACCAGATCAGGTTCCCCCAAACGCCTACACACACGATTTAGCGCGCACAGATGAGCGTTCACACACGCCGGCGCTGCCCGGCGTTCACGCGCACAGATAGACGGAGGCATGAGCCGTCACGCTCACACGGCCCGGCGAGGCGGAGCGGATCTGCTGTACAGCTTAGCCGTCTAACGATCTCTGTATTTTACATGAAAACGGATCAGCTGAGCGGCAGACGGCTGCGGTGACTTTAAGTGGGCGGTTTTGGACCAAGGTGAAGCGGAGGTTGGACCGTCCACCGGCTCCCATTATCAGCAGAATGGTGTCTGACCAAGATGCCCCCGTGGAAATTTGGCCCGCGAGCGCCGATAGTCGAAGACACAACAGAACGTCTTTCGTTCTCTGGCGGAGGCGAAGACGACGCCGCCGCCAGAGGAGCTGGAGACGCAGCCTGGAGACGCGACCTGATGACAACAGGCAGGAAGTAGGAAGCCTGAAGATAGAAAACACAAACCCAGAAAACAGCATTTCTTCTCGCTGTCACCAAACGGAAACAAGACGTCGGTCTGTTTTCTACACTGAACTCATTAATGACAACAATAGTGAGAGTAATAACAGTGATGATGATGATCTGACCTTCACCTGACTCATGGAGAGGGTCACACTACACGACCCCCCTCCATCTCCCCCCCTCACTCTTAACACAATGAGATGGATGATGTCTTAGTGGATTTAGAGGAAGTGTAGGACAGAGTGACAGGAAGTATGTTATAGTGGTCCAGGATATGTATCAGAGGAGTAGGAGTGATGGATGGGTTCAAGGTGGAGGTGGGACTGCACCAAGGATGGGTTCTGAGCCCCTTCTTGTTTGCTGTGGTGATGGACAGACTGACAGAGGAGGTCAGCAGGAGTCTCTATGGACTATGATGTTGGTGGAGAACATTGGGATCTGTAGTGAGAGCAGGGAGCAGGTGGAGGAGAACCTGGAGAGGTGGAGGTATGCGCTGGAGAGAAAAGGAATGAAGGTCAGTGTCAGCGAGACAGAATACATGTATGTGAATGAAAGGGAGGCAGGAGGAGATTTAGGATGGAGGAGTAGAGGTGGAGGAGGTACAGGAGTTTATGGAGTGTGGCTAGGCGGTGGAGAATCGAGTGCAGGCAGGATGGAGTGGGTGGAGAAGAGTGTGAGGAGTTATCTGTGACAGAAGAGCAGCAGCAGGAGTGAAGGGAAAGGTTTCCAAGATGGAGGTGAGAGCAGTTCTGCTGGATGGTTTAGAGACGGTGGTTCTGACCAGAAGACAGGAGGCAGAGCTGAAGATGTTCAGATGTTCTCTGGGAGTGAGGAGGAAGGACAGGATTAGAAAGGAGACATCAGAGGGACAGTCCAGGTGAGACGTCCTGGAGACAAAGTCAGAGAGGACAGACTGAGATGGTTGTGACCCGTGAAGAGGAGGGATAGTGGATCTACTGGTAGAAGGATGCTGGAGATGGAGCTTTCTGGATGTGGTGAGAGAGGACATGCAGTTGGTTGCTGTGACAGAAGAAAATGCAGAAGACAGGGCAGGATGGAAACAGATGATCTGCTGTGGAGATCCCTGAAGGGAGGAGCCCGGAGAAGAGGAGGAGGAAGAAGAAGAAGATGGCGTGCTCTCCTGACATCAGTCCTGATTTAGGGTTAAATGAAGAGACAATAAGACGGAGAGAAGACGAACCCGATGAGAAACATGAGGGAGAACCTCGACCATGAGGAGGAGGCGTGATGTCAGTGAACGCCGCCGTCGTTCTCGCGGAAGAGTTTCTCTGTTACGTGTCTTTACCTACTTTTAGAACATTTCATAGCCTGGAGTAAAGAAATGAAACAATACTTCCTATTTACTATTTGTAACCTTCATCTTTTCCACAGATAGGAGTTTGACCATGAAAGAATGTTTATACTGTGACTAACTCTGTTTTCACGTGGCTGCTGTCCTGGACAGTAATATTACATTTCAAATATTTTTACTTCAAATCAACAGGAGACTTCGTGACAAACTGTCAACACAACTGATATACACGGATCAGCCACAACATTAAAACCAGTGAGCGGTTGTAATGTTGTGGCTCGCTGAGGGATCACATTATTCTAATAGTTCATGTTTTACTCACTAGGGGGAGTTTTTCTTTACTAAGAACTCTTAACTTCCTAACCGTTGGTCCGGTTTAATCTAAAGTTCTCTCATATCCCACACCTCAAGGACATATAACTTGTATTTGTCATATTTTACAGTAATAGTTCATGTTTTACTCACTAGGGGGAGTTTTTAGTGTAAAAGACAGTTTCTGGTCCGTAACTTCTCAACCATCAGTCCAGTCGTGTCTAAATTTATCTCCTATCAATCGACTCCAGGAGATCTGTCTGGTTTTACTCCTGAACTCAGAAAACTAGTTAACTGTATTTATCTTCATCTCTGGTGGTCCTCAGTGGGTTTCCTCCGTGAAACGTGTTCTTGGCAGGATCTCAGTTTCACAGAGAGACAACCTCCGATCAGGTTCTCACCTACAGACGATTAGAAGTCAGTGATTCAGGGTGACACTGGAAACAGTGTCACACTACAACGACACGCTGACTGATCCCAATACAGTCAGAAGGTTTCATAAATGTGAAGATTAATATAAATATTAATAAAGTCACAGCAAGGTATGACCTCAGAAATATTATTGTGTCTTAAAAACAGATTTGTGAAAGTTTGAGCGTCAAGAAAGAGACAAAAATATGCTGAACTAATTATATTGTGAACTAATGTTGACTTCAAGTTTAAAAAAGTCTGGATTTGTTGTAATTTACTGTCAGATGAATGTCTTCAAATCTGTGTTTATTGTAAAATACACTAATGTGTGCTTTTGGTCAGCAGCTGGTATTTAACAGTAAATTAGTGAGGGGTGATCTTATAGTGGTGATAGAATCCGTCAGAAAAGGAGACTGAATGAATTGAAGTGAACCTAAACTAATGTGGTTGAAGAAACAATCAGGGGGGAGATGGAGGAGACGGGAGCACTTCCTGTTTTTTTCCACGCTCATCCATGTTCTTGCGCTCAGATGGGACCCAGATGAATAGGCTCTATTAATTAAAGATGGATAGGTAGCAGTGCTTTCACTCAAGCGTGACCTCCTGTTGACATTGGAGCAGAAGTTTCCTCTGGTGTCCTCTCCTGCTCTGTGGGCCTGTCCGCCAACTTCCTGCCTCCTCCAACTGTCGCCATAAAACATCAACAACAAAGATGTAAACCTGCAGGAAGGAGCAAAATACACCTTTAGGAGTCTTTCTACCCCAACTGGGACAACTGAACGACACACACACACACACACACACACACACACAAACAGAAACACACACAGACAGACACACACACACATGCACACACACACATAGAAACACACACACAAACAGAAACACACACACATACAAACACACACACACACACATATACAAACACACACACCCATACACGCACATACAAGCACACACACACACACAAACACACACACACACACACACAAACAGAAACACACACAGACAGACACACACACGTGCACACACACACATAGAAACACACACACACACACAAACAGAAACACACACACACACACATACAAACACACACACACATATACAAACACACACACCCATACACGCACATACAAGCACACACACATACATGCAAACACACACAAACAGAAACACACACACACATGCACACACACACACACAAACACACACACACACATGCACACACTCACACACAAACACACACACATGCAAACACACACACACACATGCAAACACACACACACACATGCAAACACTCACACACACACACACAAACAAACACACACACACACATGCAAAGACACGAACACACACAAACATACACACATGCAAACACACACACACACACAAACACACGCACACACACACACGTGCACACACACACATGCAAACACACACACACATGCAAACACACACACACATGCAAACACACACACACATGCAAACACACACACACACACACACGCACACACACCCACGTGCACACACACACATAGAAACACACACACACATGCAAACACACACACACACACACACGCACACACACACACGTGCACACACACATGCAAACACACACACACACATGCAAACACACACACACACATACACACGCACTCACACACATACACACACACACATATACAAACACACACAAACACACACACATACAAACACACACACACACTCACACACATACACACATTCATACACACACATGCAAACACACGGCAGGAGGCTTTCTGCTCGGAGTGGGAGCTGTGCTGCTGTGGGCCGGATGAAAGGAAACACTAAAACTACAACGAGGGAAAGACAGGTGGCCAAATTGGCTGCTCCACACACACACACTCATACACACACTCATACACACACACATACACACACACACAAATACACACACACACTGTCATACACACACACACACTGTCATACACACACGCACACACTCATACACACACACTGTCATACACACACACACACACATACACACACACACTCCTACACACACACACTGTCACACACACACACACTGTCATACACACACGCACACACTCATACACACACACACACACTGTCATACACACACACACACATACACACACACACTCATACACACACACACTGTCATACACACACACACAAACTGTCATACACACACTGTCATATACACACACACACACACTCTGTCATGCACACACACTGTCATACACACACTGTCATATACACACACACAAATACACACACACTCATACACACACACACACTGTCACACACACACACACACACTGTCATACACACACGCACACACTCATACACACACACACACACAAACACACACACACTCACACACACACTGTCATACACACACACTCATACACACACACTCTCACACACACAAACACACACACACACAAACACACACTCAGCGGTTTCCTCCTCTGGCCTCCTGGTGTGCACACCTGTGAAAGTGCCAAATCCTTGACTCTACCTTCTTGGGCTCTCCAGCCTTCTTCCTTCCTCCTCCCCTCTCCTCCTCCTCCAAACGATGAATCTCCTCTCTTCGGGAGCGCCGCTGTGTAAACATTCCTGCTGGAAGCAGCAGCCGGGGTCACCTTTAATTGGTTGTTAAAAACACATTTCCTGCCGTTGAGGATCCCACCGTGGAGGCGTGTGGGACAAACCTCCACCCGGGCCAGGGTGATGGATGTGGTCCTGCTGTAATCTTCATCCACCTGATCCCACACCACCGCAGACATGGAGGCTGGAGGAGGAGTCAGCGCCGCCAGCTGGGAGATGTTCGCACCAGAGGCTTCAAACTAAGGCCTTCAGAGGAGAAGTATTGAACGCGTCCGGTTTGGATCCAGGTTCCTGTCGGAGCTCAGAACCAAATCCTCCGATAAAACTAAATATGTGTCAAAGTTTTATTTGATCGTAGTTTAACTTCATCGTAGATCGTAGTCACTTCATCACGACTTCAACACAGACACGGACACCATGTCTCAAGTCACGTGACATAACTCCGCCCACTCCAACTTTATGGGATTATGGGACAGTTATTTTACAAACATGATCTTCACCGAAACTTCATCATCCTCATCCTCAGTCTGAAAACTGGGTCCATTCTCCTCAGCTGCAGGAGATCTTCAGGTTCTGAGAGCTGATGCTGTTAAAGGTGAATTCCAACAACATCATATCATAACATCATAACATCGTAACATCGTAAAATCATAACATGGTAACATCGTAACATTGTGACATTGTAACATCGTAACATGATAACATGGTAACATGGTAACATGATAAAATCATAACATCATAACATCGTAACATGGTAACATCGTAACATTGTGACATTGTAACATGATAAAATGGTAACATGGTAACATGGTAACATGGTAACATCGTAACATGATAACATGGTAACATGGTAACATCGTAACATCGTAACACGATAACATGGTAACATGGTAACATGGTAACATCGTAACATTGTGACATTGTAACATGATAAAATGGTAACATGGTAACATGGTAACATCGTAACATGATAACATGGTAACATGGTAACATGGTAACATCATAACATTGTAACATTGTAGTATTGTAACATGGTAACATGATAACATGGTAACATGATAACATGATAACATCGTAACATCGTAACATCGTAACATCGTAACATTGTAACTTCGTAACATTGTGACATTGTAACATGATAACATCGTAACATCGTAACATGATAACATCGTAACATGATAACATGATAACATGATAACATCGTAACATGAACACAATTTTCCTTCTGTGTTCCTGCATCTTCTCATCATGGCGTCTTCATGCTTAGAGAGTGACGCACAACTTTTTTAGCACTGCATCATGGGAGAATGAGCGCGGAACAGGAACCTGAGGAAGGTGACAAAGAGGACAGAAGAGGAAAAATGTCCCTTTTCCTCCTACTATTGTGTTAAATGAAGAAAATGCTAAATTGTAATTGTGTTAATTGATGTTTAATTGGCGCTGATCTACTGGAGGAATCAGGATGGAAAATAATATTTTATTATGATATAAATGAATGATTTCAAGCCATTGGTAGAGTTCTTCAACATTTCCCATCTGGAATGCAGAAAGCTGGTGGAATGATCCACCTCTGAACTTCTGTAGGAGATCCAGAGGAGGAGTCGTTGGAGACCGAAGAAGTCCGTGAGGGAATTGGAGCTCCAGTCAGAAACACCCTCTAATCCAGATGTTTGCCCCGGTGAACGTATACCTCCATCAACGTTCCTCTGATTGTTCTCCGTCAGGGAACAACCCAACACAAACACCTAATGCAGGTACGAGTGTGTCCAGGTCTGGTCTCCAGGTCTGGTCTCCAGGTCTGGTCACCAGGTCTGTTCTTCAGGTCTGGTCTCCAGGTCTGTTCTCCAGGTCTGTTCTCCAGGTCTGTTCTCCAGGTCTGTTGTCCAGGTCTGTTCTCCAGGTGTGTTGTCCAGGTGTTCTCCAGGTTTGGTCCTCGGGTTTCAATCTGGAGAATAGACCTGAAGAACAAACCTTGAAAACACACCTGGAGAAGTGTGTTTTCAAGGTTTGTTCCTCAGGTCTGTTCTCCAGATTTGTTCCTCAGGTTTTTTCTTTCTCCAGGTTTGCTAAGAGCTTCAGAGAGAAGCACGTTTTGGCCTCCACCCAACTAGCATGATTTAGCTTACAGGCAAATACTGAACCTGAGCCAAAGCTTTTTGGCTGAAACTCAACGTTAGAATTAATTCTCCACGCTTCCTCAAACTTAAATTGCTCGGAATGCAGGACTTAAGCCCCAACACTGATCAGCCATAACTTTATGGCCACTTGCAGGGGAAGTTAATAACATGGATTTTCTCTCAGTGGGTGGGATATATTATCTGGTTACCATGGTTACCTGTTAGTGGGTGGGATGTATTATCTTGTTACCATGGTTACCTGTTAGTGGGTGGGATGTATTATCTGGTTACCATGGTTACCTGTTAGTGGGTGGGATGTATTATCTGGTTACCATGGTTACCTGTTAGTGGGTGGGATATAGTATCCCTCCTCTAATAATCACTGATCGCGTGGGGAGTGAAGCCCAGCCCCAGATCCGAGCTCCCTGTTACCCCTTTTCCACAAAAAAATGACTTGGTGCTAGTTCAGTGCTGGTGCTAGAGCCAGTGCTTAGTGGGTTCAACTCGCGCACCTCCTAAGAACCTGTTTGCTATTCCATTGGCAAGGAGCCAAGTCAGATCCACGCCATTACGTGACTGTATAACGTAATCGGTTCTTGGATCTAGACCAGAAAAGAGTTTGTTCTTGTCTGGCACCAGTTTTGAGAGCCTGGAGCTGGTGCTTAGGCTATCGAAAAGCAAGAAATGGTGCTAATTTTGGCTCTGGCTCCCAACTAGCCCTGGAACCAGCTCGGTGGAATAGGGGTTTGAGAAGCGCCCGGGGAGCTTGGGTCAGTGGCGGGGCTGGGGCCCTGGTCTCCCGGTTGAGGGTCGACCGCTCTACCAAAGCCGACGTTTACGTCTGATTGGCTGTCCTTGTCCGAACCACACGCAACATTTATAGAAGCCAGTCAAACAGCTGTTAGCATGATTAAGCTAAATGTTAAACAGATAAATAAATAAATAAAAATCCCACAATGTAAGGAAAAAGTTACAAAAACACTGAATTCATCCTTTTTTTCCGATCCCCTCCCAGGTTCTGATGGGTCCGTGGTCCACCCAACCAGGTTCTGTAGAAATGAGTCCATTTCCTGCTTAAATCAAACCAACAAACTGAAATAGAGTGAAAACGTGTCCTTGGCTGGAGGTGAACACTTTGGTTCACACGCTCAGACCTTTAGAAACACCGTTTTCCAAACCAAGCTATGCTAATGTGGAAAGCAGAAAATAATAATAAGAATTTATGTACATACATTGGTAAAGAGATTTATGGAACAAGCTCTGTGGTGTCGGGGGTGGAAACCCGAGCCGGGCCTTACTTAACCGAGGAGAGTCTCAGTCACCGCCAGATGCCAATCAAAGAGGACGTATGAAACTTTAGCAACCGAAAGAAAACAGCTCTTCTTCTATTCCTGCATTAAGACGTCGACCCCGAGAAACTGTGGGTGACTTATGGAGACGCCGGGCCTGATCTGGGCCGGGGACACACGGACAAGAGCTGGACGGAGACGGAGACACCTGAGAGGGTCTGCAGGGGGAATGACTGGGGGCACAGGCGCAGCTTTTATTAAGCAGGTGTGTACAGCAGGTGCAGCTTTGTGGGTGGGCCGGGTGGACCTGGGCCCATCTGAGCAGCTGGCGCCCCTAATTGACAGGCTGCACATATATCGTCCTAGATTATATTTAAAACTCTATAAATTCACTTTTTAATACACAGTAAAGACTGAAAGGAACGTTTTCCTGCCTAAAAGTGGGAGATAAGATTCAAAGCTCCAATCAGCTGTGACGTGAAGCCCATCAACACGTTGGTTCTGTGCACGCCATCGTATGGAGGTGATTCAGCACGCCATCGTATGGAGGTCATTCAGCACGCCATCGTATGGAGGTCATTCAGCACGCCATCGTATGGAGGTCATTCAGCACGCCATTGTATGGAGGTCATTCAGCACGCCATTGTATGGAGGTCATTCAGCACGGCATCGTATGGAGGTCATTCAGCACGCCATCGTATGGAGGTCATTCAGCACGCCATTGTATGGAGGTCATTCAGCACGGCATCGTATGGAGGTCATTCAGCACGCCATTGTATGGAGGTCATTCAGCACGCCATCGTATGGAGGTCATTCGGCACGCCATCGTATGGAGGTCATTCAGCACGCCATCATTTCAAGGTCATTCAGCACCGTATGGAGGTCATTCGCCAGCATGAGGGACATGAAGAGATCTCAGACCTTTACAAACGTCAGTGACATGAACGTGGATCCTGGAGCAGATGTGTCTCTAAAACCTTGAAAGGCCTCAGGCTGGGATTCAAACCCAGAACCTTCTTTCTGTGGGGGATGGTGCTACCCAGAACTCCATCATGCTGCTTAGCTTCTAACCAGAACAGCCCTGCAGCATGTTTGCTCATGAGCAGAGGCAGGACTGACGGTGGGAATTGAACTGGATGTATTTTATTCCTGTTAGCTTTAAGTGAATGAAATTAACCTTTTCTCTTTAAAAAAAAAAAAAAGTCACTACGTTGTAGACCATTTAAAAAAATAAGTAGGAATAAATCATGTAAACCACATAGAACCTGGGACATGAACATATAAACCTCTTCCAGCAGAGATCCAGACTGAAGAGGGTTTGTGTCTGTGTAGAATATAACCGCTCAGCAGAACATTAACACCAGCCAACACCACCGGTTATAATGTTGTGGCTGGTTGGTGCGCACCAACAGTTTCTAAACAATACTGATGATTGAACGGAGACGAAAGACACATCCAAACAAAAACAATCACAATGTGCAGCTTTAAAACTAATATGTATAAAGATGTAATACACACCAACCAGCCACAACATTAGAACCAGCCACTGGCCCAGATGCTGGGGTTTAGACTGAGCTGCTCCACCCACTGAGATACAGCCGCTCCACCAACTTAGGTACAACCGCTCCACCCCTGGAATCAAGGATTCTCCAGGTTTGTGCCCCCCCCCGGAGATCCAGCTCTGAAGCATCAGAGACTTTTTGGACACCAGACAGGAAATATAGTCTTTTTGAAAAACTGGAAAAAAGTGAAACCTGAATCAATGGAATAGGGTGATGGGAGCAGGGTGGGGCAGGAGGAGGAGCAGGTACAGACTGCAGCAGCCTTCAGCAGAGAGAAAGAAAGAAGCAGAGCCGAGGAGGAGGAGGAGGAGGAGGAGGAGGAGGAGGAGAAGTCTTCAGTCAGTAGCAGCTTGCCAGATCGTTGCTTTGCTTCGCCAGGTCCCTCTGCTCTCCGCTCCGTCTTCTCCAATAAGACCCCTGCTTTAAAGCTGGAAAATTCCCTGCAAGCTGTCAATCACCTCCTTTAATAAAAACAAAGTATAACATTGCGGTCTCGCTCGCTCTGCGTTCTCCCTGGAGGATTAGAATGCGAGGTTTTGTCTGCGGAACTGTGAAAATCTCTTCTGCTTTTATTAGCAAAGCTCTGGTTCGACCCAAACTCTGGAAAACGGTCCGGTCTGCGCTCAGCGTCTCCCATCTGGACCGCATTAACGCCAACCACCTGGAATCCGACCAAACCTGAAATGAAACTGGGGGTATTACAGAAAATAAGTGCTGGATGTGCCGGCGCAGACGAGCGCGCTCAGATCCGTATCTTCCTCCGTTCACTCAGGTCCAGCGGTCCGGTCGCTGCAGACGGGCTTCATCCATCCTCCCGCTTCCCTCACTTTCGATTTCTTTCTTAATCAGATTTCCTGTAGGAAAACTAGTCTTAACCAGCCGGATAGGATCTGGTTTGCCGGTGCGGCTGTTTTTCTCTTTCCTCTGGAGGGTTTGGTGGACGGGCCGGCTGACGGGCCGGCTGACGGGCCGGTGGGCGCCGACAGACCGGTCAACACGGCTGACAGGATGAGGGATGGACTGGATGAGTGATGAGCATCAGTGACTGACTGAGTGAGTGGCAGCTGGCATCATCAGTAGGTGTGAGATTAATGAACCCTTTCTTTACCTGCTGAACCAAGAAGAAGTTCTTCAGATCATGTGTTTGGGTTCTGAGAGGACCTCGGGTCTGTCAGCGCCCCTGTCCCGCAGCAGCGCTTATCACAGGAGGTCCCACCCTCACTCCTCACACATTAATCATCTTACATCACGGAGGTCCAACGGGGGTCCCTGAGTGTCTCTGGGGCTGAAAAGAAGGTTTAGAATATTTAATGATCCTTGTTTGATTCTTATTTCCCCAAAAGTCAGAATATATGGAAACGTCATCGACGCCACATATCCTTCATCGAAACTCAAAACTATTCCATCCATCATTGTCACATTTTACAGCCGCACAGCGAGGAAGAACAGGATTGATTGAAGGTCAGTTGCATATTTTTGCCACTAGGGGCAGTTTTATCTCCAATGGTTCAAAGACATCATTTATCAGCTGTTGGTCCGATTTAGTCCGAGTTTGTTGAATGTGAGTTAACACGAGAAGATCGAAGTTCTTTGTATCACACTTTACTCTAATACTTCATGTTTTACTCTAATACTTCACGTTTTACTCTAATACTTCATGTTTTACTTACTAGGGGGAGTTTTAGTGTAAAACACAGGTTCTGGTCCGTAACTTCCTGTCCATCAGTCCAGTCGTGTCTAAATTTATCTCCTTATAATCGACTCCAGGAACTCAGAAAGACTAGTGAACTGTATTTATCTTCATCATTGAGTCACTGTGGGATCTGATCCTAGAACAGACTGATGACATCATAGAAACAGTTAGGTTGAGTCACT
>VRLP01007187.1:0-23394 GCA_009660295.1 Lophius piscatorius | reverse complement strand
ATAGTTATTATTTTATTTTTTATTTATGCTTTTATCTGCTTTTACTTTGTAGCACTTTGAGATTTGATCCAAATGTAAAGTGCATTATAAATTAAATGTATTATTATTATTATTATTATTATCTTGTCACAAACCATATATACACTTGCTGAAAGATGAAAAAAAACATGTTAAAAGGATTTGAAGTCTGGATAAAATTAATTCAATGCAAATCCATCTATTCATTTTTCTATAATCTTGCTAACAAAAAGTTATTACAAAATCACGTCATGAGGTCATGACGTAACGTCACCAAAATTTAATCATCTCTCTAGGATACACTAAATGCTAGGTCTGGGTAATATTTCCTGTAAATTGGTTCATTTACATCCAAATGTAAAGCGCCTTATAAATAAAATGTTTTATTATTATTATTATTATTATTATTAGTTTTTCTGTACTCTTGATATGTAAACGTTATTGTGTCACATCAGGAGGTTAGGATGTAATGTCCCCAAAATGAAATCATCTTCTACATTTGGTAAAAAATGTTATGCAAATCAGTTCATTACTTTTTCCATATCTTGCTAAAAAACCTACAGACAGACCAATCAACCCCTAGCATCTTGAGTGCATGGGTGTAACAGCCCTCATGTTCTACCAATTGAGTTGGATGACTTTTCTAGTTGTAACAATTGAGTTGGTAGAATAGTTGTAGTTGGTTATAACTTGCACCTGTCCATGTATCTGAAGGTCGGTGGGCAGTCGGTGGAAAGACACAAATCTGATTCTTGACATATAGAGTCTCCCATTTGGAATGTTAAAATGGTTCCACCTTTACATTCTAGTTTGTTTTCTCCTGCCAGTATCTCAAATTCATGTTGAAATCTATTTGTTAGCAATTTTGCACCTGTAACCTACATTTGGGGCGATGGTGGCTTAGTTGGTAGAGTGGTTGTCCACTTATCTGAAGTTCAGTGGTTCGATCCCCAGCCACAGCAGTCCACATGTCCAAGTGTACTTTAGCAAGATACTGAACCCCAAGTCTCCCCAAAGGCTTTTCCATTGGTGCGTGAATGATGGTGAGAATGGTTACTGCTCCTGATGAGCATGTGGAGCCTTGTATGTCAGCGTCTCATCACTGTATGAATGTTTGCGTGAATGGGTGAATGCTGTCTCATGTTGTGAAGCACTTTGAGTGTTTGAGCAGACTAGAAAAGCGCTATATAAGCACACTCTATTTACCATTTAAAGAAGTAAAAAAAAAAAGAATGATAACCCAAATTCAGCAGTGATTAACTGTGTTAGGCATCCGGTGGATAGATCACATTTGTCTCTTAGTGCATTTATTTTCTGTGTCCTTCCGTGTTCAGATCAGAATGGGTGTAATTGTTGAAAAGACTAGTGCTTTGGCTTGTTGTGAACCGCAGTGCATTCAGCAAATAAGAAAAAATTCCAACACCTTGTCTTGTAATTATGAGAAAAGATCTCGTGATTACCAGATACGGATTTCATAATTACGAGAAAGGGATCTCACAATTACAATATAAGTAGGATATGTTTGTTTGTTGGCACGCATGTCCTGTAATGTTTATCAATCATCTGTAACTGTATCAGTCTTTTCACCAGCTGTATGAAATAGTCGTGTTTGGCAACTTTCTGATTTTTCATTGGTGCTTTCCACCATGAGTGAACTTGCCCCACTTATTATGATGGGAAACCTGCGTCTTGTACAGTAACAGGTTGAGCATTTTGATACTCATCATAAATGCCGACCATACCAAATAATATATAAACTTCTGCGTCGCTCTGGAAGAATAACTCTTTCACTGCTTCCGCTACTGTGTGTTTAAATTCCTGTTACCCCACTCAGCGCATGCGCAAGGATGCGCAGCTGTCTGAAATCAGGATAAAACGTCTGTATGTGCCAGCATCCCGGATTGAGTGGCGATAAATATTTTCTCATATTCCAAGAGTTGTGAGACATTTATAAATGTCGGGATAAACATTACAGCTCATGTGCAAACAAACAATCATATACTCTTTATCTCGTAAATATGAGATATGTATCTCGTAATTTCAAGGTCTTTTTCTCATAGTTATGAGAAGGTGACTGAATTTTATTTATTTTTTATTTGGTGAATGCAATGCCCGTCCGTATAATGACATTGAAGCTTTTAGCAAACGTCACGGTCTCAGAACAAATGAGGCGTAGGAGTTTTGATCGCTCTGTGTGGTGTCTGTTTATATTTTAATTGGGATTTCTGTTTTTATTTTTAATAAATAAAAAGAGCTAAAAAAAACAAGTTCTGTTTTTACTGTCTATATTTCATATTCCAGAGCGTGCCAAGTCTACTTTTCCTGCATCACACTTTACTTCACTTCATCACTTTCTCTGATTGTTTGTCTTTCTCTCCTCTGACCCCGCTCCTCCAGATGAGCATCGGTATTCTCACAAACCAACTGGGTCCAGTGGCTGTGCTGATCTTAGGGAATCATTTGATTGGTTGTGTAGCATATGTGATGATTTACAATATGACACTAGATCCCTTCTAGATCTTCCTTAAACAGGACAAAACCTAGCAACTGGGTAGATATGTGGATGACACATGGGTCAAAATCAAATCCTGTGAAATCAAGGCCTTCACGATTCACATCAATGCCGTGGACAAGAACATCAAGTTCACAAGGGAGGATCTCAGAGAGCCTTTGCTAGCCTTTTTGGATTGATGTTCGTGTTAAGTAGGACTGCAGACTCAATTTTGAAGTTCACCTCAAACCTACACACACATAGAACATTTCAAACTAGCCTGAAGTTTGTTTCCCACCACCCATTGGAACACAAGTTGGGAGTTATCAGAACCTTACACCACTGATAACCTCCCCATAAAAGCAGAAGGAAAAGAGAAGGAACATACGCATATAAAAAAGGCACTAAAGACCCGTGGCTGTCCCAAGCGGGCTCATCAAGTTACAAAGAAATCCCAGAAGAACAAGTCCAGAGAGGAAAGGAGGGACAGGCGCCAAATCACTGTCATGTGGCTGGAGCTTTGGAAAAGCTATGTAAGATTTTCTGTAACTATAATATCCCAGTTCATTTTATTCCCTGCAACTCCCTCAGAAAAAAAAATGGTTCAAACCAAAGACAAGACAAGCATACGCAAACAGAAACAAGTACTTTATGCAGTTCAATCCAGCGAGGATTGCACAGATCCGTATAGGAGACCAAACAACCACTACACAGGCGCATGGCCCAGAACAGGAGAGCCATCTCATAAGAACCAGAGCATGGCCCAGCACAGGAGATTCCGCTCATCAGGACCAGAACATTCCTGACTCCCCACCAATCCGTTAGAACTGAAGAAGCTTCTTGGATGAGAGGTGAAACATCTTCAAGCTGAAACAGAAGTCCTGTTGCTCTGGATTCAACCCACATGGATGCTCAGTTTTATTCAACCCCCACACATACAGCTTGTTAATGTGAAGCGCTGTTGATTACCAAGTTTTTTATTCTACAGCCGCTCCTCAAGAATCTCATGAAACATTATACAACCAATCCACGCTTTACAGATGAACTCCTTCTCATGAAAAAGCAATTAAAGGTTTGGTTTAAAACTGATGTACTTTTAAATATTTTAATGTAAAAATTCCATTGGATTGTCAGGAATATTAAGTACTATACCTGAATGTTCTGTAGAGGTGCTCTTATACAGGTATATTTAGACAACTGCTGCCCTCCACTGGACAAGCAGTCAAAAGCAGCGGTATTTAAAGGCAATTGGGATTATACTGTTCATTATACTATATTACATACATATATTTTATACTAAATGAGAATATAACAAAACGTAAGGATTTTTTTTAGCAGTGTGTGAGTTTCTATAAAATTAGGGACTTCAGTCAAAGAGAGGTAAAAGACAAACCCGCATTTTACTCACATATTCATCCAATTTCTGTAATCGATTATCCAGTTCAGGGTTGCAGATGAGCTAGACCCAGCTCACTTGAAGCAAGAGAGGATGCAACCTAGGCACGTCGTCATTTCATTAAAGGGCCAAGACAGATAAGCAACCAACCATTCATGCTTACATTCACAACTATGGTCAATGCAGAGTTTTCGTTCAATCTATATAATATTTTTATAGAGAACATGTAATCTCCACACTGAAAGTCCCCAGGTCTTCAAGTGAATTTAATCCATTACTACATCTAAAAATCAATAATAATCTAATTTTATATCTATTTTCAAATTTTACATCATGTGATGACCTTTCATCGCCTTAGGTCAGGTGAGAAGAGAAATAAGAAGGGAATGAACCAGTCCAGTTGGGAGGTTAGAAAGTTTTGGAGTTACAGCAGCTCCAATATTTGCAAAGTAATAGTGTTAATAAATATTTTAGAAAGTATAACGTGAATGGAAAATATACAGAGTACACATATACATTCATGTATAAGAATTAGATGTGGGTGTGAGTGAGTATTTCACTTTTGTTTTCTTGACTGTTTTGTCTCATCAACTTTCTACTTTTTAAAAAAAATAAAAATATTTTAATCATTTTTAAAAAAAACATTCTTTGAAACTAAATAAAAAGAGTGCACAGTAAAATAATCAGAGAAGAACAGAACAGAATAATTGAAAACATGGGACACGCATCAGCAGCAAAGAGCAGTCAACAAAGAAAATAATGGAATGGATTTAAAAAAAAAAAAAAAGGACATCCTCTTCCATATTTAATACTTAATCCATATTTATACTGATTTTTTCTATAAATGAATAGTTCCTCATCAATATTTTACCAAAAAATTGGTAATTCACTTGTGTCCAAAAATGTGTTTGAAAGTGATATAAGATGGCAGCTTTTTCAAATATTTCTTTTAATGATTTTTAATATTGAAAAGATTTATAATGAATTTGTATTTGCTGGAGAAATTAGGTTTGTTGAATGTGATTGATATAGTTCTTTAATCAGGGTATATCCAAATGTATTTTAAGATCCAACAGAAAATTTGGCCAAAATATTAACATGTTGTGAATAAATACATGTACCATTCAGTAGGCTATTTTCACCGCATGATTACAACAATTTTCCTTCTAAATTAGTAACATATTTATACATCATTTAATTTAAAGGGATGATATTTATGTATGATATCAACAAAATTCATTTAAATTGACTATTTAGTTAAATTAAGAGTTCATAGATTTTTATAGGATAAAGTAAATTTGGTTTACAATATAATGAAACCGGAGGATTTCATTACATTGGAAGAAAACCCCAGGGCATGGATTGTGAGAAGTTTGTTCCTGTGTCGATGCCCCCCGCGTTGCTTTTAATACGGATCTGATCAAAGTTTTATAATTACTGCTGTCCAGTAAGTAAACCTCCTCAATGTCTTGTGCACGTGGTTTTCTAGATGGGCGTGGCTAAGCATGTACGTAATCGTTTAAACTGTTACCATAGCGACGACTCAGTTAAAGCTTAACTGTTGACTCTGCAGCGGTCTAACTGACTGAATGTGGGGCAACCTGGATAACATACTACTGATCATCTGAGCTGAAGCGTTCACCCCAAAACTACGAAAATAATCTCGGTGAGCAAAGAAGAGTGATATTAATAAACTCGTAGTGTAGGAGCACCAGTTTTAAAGTCGACTTCCATGAGGAAGAGAAGGAAACACCAGTCAAAATGTTAATTGACTCAGTGATACTTCCGTTTACCTTTCACAGTAAAGTACAGTTTGTTGAAAAAGTCTACTATTTGCCGTCAGAGAACCAGAACCAACAGTGAGCTAACCTATTTGTGGTGAGAAGCTTTAAGAGAAGGTCTTCTTTCTGTCTGAGTCAAACTTATGAGGAAACACTCTGATTAGCCATAATGATTAAACTACCGACCTAAAAATGTTTTTCCCCCAAAACAACATCTACTTAAATGCTCATTCATTTGTGCTTCTTATGGATCAGACAACATTGGCTTGTCTTCACTCACCACCTGCATCAATGAGCTTCGGGTGTCCATGACTACTGCCAGTTCACCAGTTGTCCCTCCTTAGACTGCTTAAGTAGGTTCTTACTTCTAAAGACCAAGAACACCTATCAATACCTTTAGTTTTAGAAATATCTGACCTGGTTGTCTGGCCATCACAATTTGGCACTTATCAACATCAACTTTTGAAGAAATTGTAATCTTATGTATTGGGTATTGTATTTCCTGTTTCATTACAGATTAAGGCCTTTCCAAAAAGTGATACTAAAAGTATATTGCCCAAAGAAATGAGTCGTCGATTAAACTGAGAAAGACCTGTGTAATATTTTGACAGACGTAATTGATGTGGTTAGGATACTTAACGTAAAAGATGTTACGCTTCCGAAGTTTAAACTCACCAGCTGCACTAATTCTGAAAAGCAACCCTAACACCGGATGTTGTAAGGCAACAGCGATGACTTCCCAGCTAACCCTTTTAGCTATATTTCAATCATTAATTCAGATGTTCTGTTCGTATTTTAATATTGTGCACTCTAATACCTATACAAACATAGTAGCCACTATAGGTGGAATATATTCTTATGTCTACGTAGATAAGTAACTTTCATATGTGTATTATTAGCTAACGTTAGCGTAGGTTGTTAGCTAGTTCGTTATGGTGTGCAGCGATAATGCGTTAGTACGTTTATCTTCTTTTATGTCATTGTTGGTCGCCTGCAGACAGTATGTCCAATGATCTGGCTGGTGTGTGGGAGGTGGCGCTGAGCGATGGAGTCCACAGGATAGAGTTTGAACACGGCACGACTACCGGGAAGAGGGTCATTTTTGTAGATGGAAAGGTAGGGATCGTCTTTTCTAGGGCAAGGGATAACCCTTCTTAAACTATCCTTGTGAAGTTAGTTCTGTAATTAGTAGCTCTTAATTTGTTGTCATTGTGCTGCAGGAGATACTACGACGGGACTGGCTGTTCAAACTTGTAGGGAAAGAGACGTTCAATGTGGGCAAATCGGATACCAAAGCGACCATCAACATTGATGCTGTCAGTGGTTTCGCCTATGAGTACACTCTCGAGATCAACGGGAAGAGTCTGAAGAAATACATGGAGAACAGGTCCAAAGTCACTAGCACATGGGTTCTCAACTTGGACGGCACTGACTGCAGGGTGGTTCTAGGTGAGCCTTATACGTATTTTATTCACGGTTGGGTGTCCATTTTCCAAAACCGGTAACCCGAAGCGCAATCAAGTGTGTGGGTTTATTTTTTCATTGACCAAACAGCGTACATTAAATTATATTGGCTTGAATCAGGTGATGTTTGGCCTTTTAGAAGCAACTACTAATATGACGATGGTGCTCAGGTTAAGCTCTTTACCAGCTTTTGTGTTATCTTCACACACACCTTTCATCTGGGCATGTAAAATCCTTCTTAAAATCAAAGTGTTTACAGTTGACCAGATGGCATACCTCCCATCCTGAAAAATGTGAAAGATTGAGGGTAATCCTAATTTCGTCCACTGACATTTTTACCCCATTAATTGACCCTTACATTTTCTTTCATTTTTTTTTTCAGTTGGCCAGTGGTTTTATTTTTAACACTTAAAAATCTTTATTTTGAGCTTTGTTAAATGTTGTTTCTTACTGACAAGCCAGGTCTTCCTCCGTTTCTGTTTGAATTTAGATATGTTTATGTTTATTGTTCTTTATGTAAGCTGTCACCATTTAAAATAAGAGCTCTCCCTTAGTATGTTTCATAAATTAATCAATTAATGTTTGCTTTCTTTCAGAAAAAGACACAATGGATGTTTGGTGTAATGGACAAAATATTGAGACTGCAGTAAGTACAACAACAGAAATTGATGCAACTCAGTATTTAAGAAGTTGAACTTAAGAATTAGCAGCTTTTAATTCATTCCTGTTTAGCGCCATAAACACTAATACTTTACAGGTATAGGCCTAAAAAGCCTATAACAACCTACAGATATACAGTATAGCTGTAAGTGAAGACTAACTACAGAACTAATGGTATGGAACTGATTTCATTGTTCTCATGTTGTTCTCTGAATTGCACCTGCAGGGGGAGTTTGTGGATGATGGCACAGAGACACATTTCACCCTTGGAGACCACAACTGCTGCGTGAAGGCTGTGAGTAGCGGGAAGAGACGAGACGGTATCATTCACACACTGCTCGTAGACGGGACAGAGATAGCTGAATGCACAGAATGACTGACTGAATGTGCATATAACTTTGTCTGGCACCAAGGATCTCGGTACCTGCGAGGTGTAGAATAATGTTATTTAAAGCTGCTGACAATCAGGGACTAATTGTCAGGAATCCTTTGTTAGGATAAATAGCCATGCTCTGGACAGTATGTTAGTCTTACGATGGCACTGTATAGCTTAACATGTAACTAATATAGTAAGAGGTGAAGGCAGGACCTGTACTCTGGACAGTTGTGGAGGAGAGGGTACAACCGTGACATTCTGGCCACAAATGAGATACTAAAATACTTCTAAGTTGTACTTCAAATCGATATAAATGCTATAAATTTATGTAATGTCAAAAATATTGGAGGCCATATGAGCCTTATTTATTCAAATGACGTGAACATAAGCAGCAATTGTTCTCTTAAAGGTGCCGTTTGTAAAATTAGGTATATCTTTTTCAATTAAAGAAATCATTGGTCATATCTTTGTTTTTGTTAGTCTAGAATCAGCTGAAAATATATTTTTTTAACATATAAGCATAGAAAAAGCCCTGTATATTTACAGAAGGAGTTGGAACTTTTCCATGCAGCCGGCATGTTGCGCTGCCATGATTGAACAGTAGTCTGAACGGACAATCCGGATACTGGCTCGAGTGATCTTATGTGGAATATAGGCTCAAACTTTGGCCTGAACTGCTAGATGCTACTAAATTTTACACACTGCACCTTCAATGTTAAGAACCTTTAGCCATTTTGTAGAAAACAACCACCTTCAAAAATAGAACACTGAAACTTTCACACCTGAAATTCTTGACCCTGAATTCTCAGTACGTTTTCCAATTTTTTATCTGGTTAGAGTTGTCTTCCTATTATTTTCCACAACTTATCATGACATACCTACATCCTTTTGTCGTCTATGTAGGCTATGAACTCCCCCTACGTAATAATTGATTGACTTGTAGACTGAAATGCGTCTCACGTCAGTGTGACGTCAATTCAGAACAACTCTAATATCATCCTTGAGAAAATAAACATATTTCTTTGTCACACTATAGCACTATTCATTAGTAGTTCCTTTCTGTAATTGGTCCTCACAATCCAAACCAGTGTCATATGAAGGAGGTGGACAAATCCCCCGAAACATCGTACAAAATTAATTAAATCAGTATATGACATTTCCTCCATTCCTTTGGAGTAGTGTATGTTATATATACCGGGATAGAGTGCAATAACATCAAAATGCTTAAGCACAACCCCTACTGACTAGTCGATTCCCCTGAGGATTTCATTATATTGACAGAAACCCCAGGCCATGGATTGTGAGAAGTGTGTTCCTGTGTCGGTGGCTCCCCCCAACGTTGTTTTTAATACAGATCTGATCCTACACCTGAGGCTGATTGAAGCACCAAAGTTTTGTAATTCTTTTAATTGTAGAATATTGATGTACTACCTCTTAAGTTATTTTAAGTTATTTTTTATCTGCTCCAGAGTTATCATCTGTTATCTCAAACATAGTCTGCTTGATTTAAGTGTTACCATGATATGAGTTTTTTCATATCCTGGCAAGAGCTGGAACGTGTATCACATCACAGCAAACCCAGGCTCAACCTGTAAATCAGTGGTAGCCACAAATTCTGCTTTAAAGTCTAGTCTTTAGGCCTTATTTATTTTGAAGTTGATGTGTTAAATGGTCTTTGTACTGTAGGTTCGGCCAGTAAATATTACATAATTATTATATAATTAGCATTTTTACAGACTGCTGTATAATTGTGAACCTCCCTTTTGTAGAACTTAATAACTGTAATCATTTCACTGACATTTGCTGAAATATGACTGTCAGAAATAAAACTGCAGAAGTACTGTTTGTATGAAAGACTGAATGTTGTGGTTAGACATTTTTATTGATATCTTTGGGAAAAATTAAAGATTGAACATTTCTCCTGTGTGTCTCTAATTTTAGTTTTTATGCTCCTAAGAGGCATTTGATAAAGCCCCTGGGAATCTGTAAAAACCTTGTTATATTTGGATACAGCGGTGGTAGAGCGGTTGCTAGTTGGTAGAGCGGTTGTCCACTTATCCGAAGGTCCGTGGTTCAATCCCTGGCCACTGCATTCCACATATCGAAGTGTCCTTGAGCAAGATACTGAAGCAAAGTTGCACCCAATGGCTGTTCCATAGGTGTGTGAATGATGGCGTGAATGGTTACCACTCCTGATGAGCATGTGGCGCCCTGCATGGCAGCCTCTATCATCACTGTATGAATGTTTGTGTGAATGGGTGAATGATGACTCGCGTTGTAAGAATGGTTGAGCGGACTAGAAAACTTTAACGTTTAAAGAAATCGTTTACTGAACAATACTACAGTATACATTTATGAGAGTATATTCAAATACAAATAAATATTGTAGTAAAATGTGAAAGATGTATTGAAGTTTTTTTCTATGAAGTTGAAAATAACTTCATAGAAAAAACCCCCAACTTTTTCTATGAAGTTTTTTTCATTTACCCTAAAATAAGAGTGTGAATGTAGATCTTCTACTTATTTCACCCTAAAATAAGAGTAGAAGAAGACAAAGATAAACATACTGGTAAGAATTGAACAATTTGCAAATTCAGTATCTCCTTTTGCCATCAGGTGTCAAAAGAAGGGACTTGAGGAGTACTAAAAAAATCTTGGTTATGTCCCCAGCAAATTAATATGAATCGGGGCTTAGTCATATTAAAAAAAATTTGAATTTTAATGAAAGGCACAATTTAGGAGACAATAGGTGGGATTATATGGACAGCCTAATTCCGAATACATTCGGAAAAGAAGTCTATTCAGAAATAAAATGCAGCATGTAACTCCCCTTTCTGAATAAGATTTCATTCTTTTGCAAGGGGGTAATCTTTCACTTCGGAAAGACGGTACAAAAAGGTATTTGTTGCATGTTAACACTGTTTCGGAATAATCCGTGTTGAGCCTGTGCGCGGCGGCGCTAATCATAATCTTGATGCCGGCATTTAATGATGAAGACGGCAGCAGAGTTTTGTTTTTAATACTAACTCTTTAAAAAATTAAGTGGGAATGGTAGAAATAATGAACTATGCAAACCTGTTAAAAGATCAGGAGCCGCGACAGACCGACACTGAACAAATTAAAAGCGCTGGAAAACACTTAAGACACTGTTTGACGGAGATTGAAGAATCAAAGACCTGAAAGCTGCTGACTATCTGTTGATCTTGGTTTTCAGGATGAAGCGCGTGATGAGGACTTTTTGCTTTTAAAATTTTGCATGATGTTAATTCTAACATTACTGCTGACCAGCTTCACGTTTTAAGCAATAAAAGTGAACTAAAAAGGAACTAGACCTCTGAATATCTGACCATCGGTGGATCAGGGTTTTCATAATTACATTCGTTCATATTTGTTTTAGAGTGGGACCATTCAGAAAACATAATTGACATTTCAATGAGTCATTCACTTAGAGTCATTAAAATTGGAACAGGAGCTGTATGTGTTATTGATGTGATTTTTGCTAGTTTTAAGTGGTCATCATGCATATTTATTTAACTAATTTTCACTACAGAAAAGTAGAATTTTATGGAAGTAGTTCAGATTTGTTCAGCAAATATCACCCAGGGTGCTGGAAAGTACCAAACAAACTGAACATGGAGCTTTATGGTGTCAAAACGGCCTCTGGAGGAGTTTTATGCTTGAAAAAAAACCTTGCACTCATTAGACATTTGTTTCATACAAACTCTGAATATCACCCCAATCCACTGACAGATGTCGATGACGCATTTCCCATTTAATTTCCTTAAAAAATTGAAGGTAAACCAGCTATTCTATTGACAGTAACAATTGCAGACTCTCATTCCCATCCTCTGCTGGTCGACCTGGGTGAAAACAACCAACATTAGAAAACAAATACTTCTTTGATTTGGTTCTCCTACCTAAGAAGTAGTATTTGTTTAGTGGCAGCTGGGACATTGACTTATTCCTGACAGGACTTTGCAGGAGCGCACAGAATGTGAAAACTGAAAGAAATTTCAAAAATTTCTTTGGAAATGTACTGTTTTTAAAAACAATATATTTTTCTTGATTTTATGTTCGACAATGATGAGAAATGATCTGACGCTTGTGTTTTATGAACATTTTGATTTATCAACGTTTTATTAGACTCAGCGATAGTTTAACTTGAAAAGCGGGAAGATTTTATTGGCACTAAAAAACATTTGTGCTAATAACAATATTTTGTTAATCTAATATTAGTTGCATTAAAGATTCCTGTATAAGCGATAAATGCATTATTGGGCAGACTTGATGGCTGCCAATTAATAGTCATTGTAGTTATTTCAACATGTTGGGGAGCTGAATGTTACATATACACTGATAAAACCATTCAGTTCTCCGATAACTGATTCTCTGATCACTGATCATTAGAGGAAAACAGCCCATCTGCAGCCCCAGTAGCCTCAGAGCACCTGCAACTTTTCTCATATAATCACTTGCACTCCCAACATATTTGTTGTCAGGGGCACTATGTTATACAACAGCTGAAATAGATGTAGGTTTTTTAATATTTGATCCTTTGCCTCAATATTACCACTCCTCATTTCTGCAGATACGGGATAAAGGCAGAAACTCTTGGATGCTCATGTGAGCCAGGCTAACACTGGAAGGTGTAAGCCTGGATCATTGTGGAAAAAAAACAACTAAGGGTGAGAGTGAGGTTCATTTTTTATTCAACTTTGCTCTCGTTTCAAATATACATTTTAAAATTCAGACATAGGCACGGCAACAAGTATTAGTTGTTGAAAATAATATAGTGTATTTTAAACAGTATATTAACAGTATAATTCTGTAACATATTCAAAATATTCCCACAGCAAACATCTATTCACACATTCACTTGAGCTGAAAGAAGTGTATTTTAATTTAATATCAACATTAATATTGTTTACACATAAATTCAGCTTCAAGGACTCGGGACAATTTAGTTGGCAAAGATTTACAGAACAAGATGAAATTTCCAGTCACTCCATGCCACACATAGAACAAACGGTATATATGTGTGACGCACACAAACAAAGTAGGCAGTAGGTTTAATAATTTCCTTTAAGGGAGCGGAAGACAAGACTGTGATGATATGGTTTAAATTTAACATTAAAGGTTCAACATCTGGAAACCATTATGCATATATTTCACGAGGTTTGAGCACCTGTCGTAATTCTAGTCAGGTTTTATTTTGTGATTTGAATGTACATGTTTATATATGCATTGCAAATCATTTTCTAGAGCTTTTTGAAAGCTGCCAACTGTGTTGGGAAAGATTTATACAAAGGCTGTTATTTGATTTTAAATGCAGGAGTAATATCTCCAAGATTGAAGGCAGTTGTTGTCCTCCCCTGAAGTGACTGACCTCTGCGGTTAGTGACGGCAGATGTCATGTGACGGTGTAGGGCTGGGGAAGTACATGGGACAGAAAGTGACGAATTTAATGAATGTATTGCGATACATTCAACAGTTTTGTGGTTTTTTCCTGAATTATATTGCATCCTGGTACCCATAAGTGACGCAGGGGTTACAGACCACTGATATAGACCAACTGTCCCTGCCCTCTGTTGTATACTTGTTGAGAAACATTGACTTACACCAATGCTTCACAGATGGTTTTCATGTACCTCCTTGGGTATTGCAGGTTGTAAAGGAGATCTTTAAAAATGTTAACTGGAATAAAGTCATAGAACATACGTCCTAAACTATTTTAACTACAAAAAGTGAATTGAAAAAAACAAAATATAAATCCATTTATATAATTTGATGTTCAGTATTCTTATTTCACATGGAATTGTCAACTTCAAACAACAGTCATTTTAACTGTGACCTGGGAGACTGGATATTGAATGAGAGATGAAAACCAAAAGAAATGCCTGTTTATACACAGTATAGTAGCAATATGAAAAAAATAAATAAGGTAAAACACCAACAACTTTCTGTCAATTAATCAGTTCAATTGAAACTACAAAGTCATTCAAATCGTATTACCTGATGCAAAAAATGTAAGTTTCCATGAATTAAGTCATGGATTATTAATTTTTAAATTAGCAT
The DNA here is from genome assembly GCA_009660295.1 of Lophius piscatorius. Classification (NCBI taxonomy): domain Eukaryota; kingdom Metazoa; phylum Chordata; class Actinopteri; order Lophiiformes; family Lophiidae; genus Lophius; species Lophius piscatorius. The sequence continues at coordinate 9,133 of VRLP01007187.1, read as the reverse complement.
GTGTTAGTTTGATGAGGAATTTAGAATAAGGAACATTGTTCTATTATATTTCCTTACAACAGTTTTTTTTCAATCAAAAATATTTGCTGAAAAAAAACCATGGAAATGTGGTACATTAATAAGCCAGCTAAGTCATTTAATCCAATATGTATCATTCAGGAAAGCGAGGAGTATACATTCATTACAATATTACATTAACACTGCAGTGCAAAAACAGAATAGACCAGATTATTTTGTAGGATTGTATCCTTTTGCCCTGACTGCTCACATTCATATTTGTATGCGGCACATTTCTATTATAGAAAATAGGGCTGCACCAATAATTGTATTTTATTGTTTTCACATTTTTGGTTAACTACAATTAAATGAACATAACTAGGCGATACTGATGTTTAATGAAATGCTCCATCCACAGAAGCTAATTAACCACTGACTGACGGTATCCATGCACAGCGCTGCCTGACCAAACATTTCCTGGATGCAGTGCAGGCCTAACTTATAAACATTGCCTACGTTCCAATGAAGGCATATGCCACTTGTCAACGCAATATGTGGGATTTAGCAGTCCTCCACAGCGCTCTATGGTAATTTCACAGATAAAGCCTGTGTCCCATTGCATGTGCGGAACGGCACCTGTGGGGACATGGCTGCTGTTGTAGACTTGAGGTGCAAACTGTTCCTCTGGAGCATTACTGACCCAGTGGAAAACAAGGAATACAAACACCAAAGTGAATAATGTCATGAAGGGTTCATTAATAATGTAATTAAGGTTTTTGTGTATGTTCAACACATTTTGAATAGATTGTTTGATACTCATTTAAAACAAGTGAATACAAAATATGTAGTTATCCCTTGCGTCTAATATATCAGTAGTATTGCCCCTCCGTCACTCCACTCAGGAGGGATTCCCCAAAAACCCATAACATTTCTTCATTAAGGGAAAAAAAAGACACCACCTGTTGCTCAGATGCTGCCTGTGGAGCACAATTTGTTTTTATTTTTTCATCAAACAAAGTAGGACGATAACTGACAATAAGATAAGACGAAAAGATATCTTAGTCAGACCATTTCAGTCAGTCACCCAAACAAAAGGGAAAGTTTTAAGTCCTTTTTTAAATGTGTCAGTCGTCTGTGGAGCCCTCAGATGGTCAGGGAGTGCATTCCACAGTCGAGGGGCAGCAGAACAGAAGGCCCGATCACCCATGGTGCTGAGCTTAGTCCGGACCAGAATCAGTACTGTTGTCATTTAGCTGCCAGTGACTTCTGAGAGTAACTGGTAATTTATAGATGCTATTGAGTCTACTACATTTGTCATTATTACCTACTGAAATAGAGAGCGGGGAGTGTCCTCATGCCTCTTACATAGGTTACCTGGGAGATACCTGTATGTCAGGCACCTAATAAGAGATCAACTCAAGTTCTTTAAACTGAAGACATGGCGTAATTTATTATGTTCAGGTACCTGAATTTAGCAGGAAATTTTTTTTTTATTTTGATGGACGAAAAGGTTGGTGCTCTGTCGGTAATCCAGCGATTTCTTGACTTTGGGTTTTGGTTCGGCATCTGGTGATTAAATTCATGTTCCACTAAGTCCAACAAAACATGAACATCAGGTTCCCCAATTCAGATATTTCAGACTATTTGACTATTTTGAGTAAAATTGCAGCAGATTGACACATATCATACCAGTAAATGTGTACACTATAGGAAAAGAAACAAATCTCAGCTACAGAAGTACTTGATTGCTGGTTATTACATCATATGTGTATTAAGACTATTAAATGATAATAATAATAATAATAAAATAATTTTAATTTTGAAATTCCAACGTTCTAAAATGTAGTAAAATAGTTGACCTGTTGGTCGACAGAGGCAGAGACATTTAATAGAGGGTTTGATCTGCCACTTAAACTTTTTAAAAAGCATCTTTTGTGCCTTTGATCTATTGCCCTTTGTTGGCATCTTTGAAATAATCTGGGGATCAATACATCAATACATCCGTTTTTCTGTTATTCTGTATTCTGTAACATGCTCTGCTGCTGTAACCCTGCAATTTCCCCATTGTGGGACTAATAAAGGTTATCTAATCTAATCTAATCAAGTATTTTTAATGGGTACTGACGGATTTTTATGCTTTAAATGAAATTTGATGATTAAATGAAAATGTCTGTCTTTACTGAAGTTGATTTGAAATTACAATGAAATTAAAATTTACTATCTAAGATTGTAAAAGTTATAGAGGAAAAAGCTTCCTAATTTCTAAACAATTAAAGTTAAATTCCAAAGTGTTTTTCAATATAAAATGATGCCTCAACTTAATCCTACTCTTCAGTATTAGCGTACCCTAGCAACCAGGTGTACACTGTTGTACACAATTGTACATCCCTGAAGGCAAGTTTATATCACCGAAAAGCTCACAATTCCCTGATTGAATTCCTTAAATTAAATGTGACTCAGACTGTCCATATTGACTCAAACAACCTTATTTTTATTTTCTTTACCTAGTAAGGGAGCATATAGATATATATATTTTGTGAATGGGCCGGATTTGCCATCTTGGTATAATTCCAAGAGATGTGATTCCTTCCAAATTTTCACCGGGCAAGAATACTCAAATTGGAACCACACATTTGGAACAATTTCTGGCCACCAGATGGCGACAAATACCAGTATTTATTTGGATTATACTTCAAGATATAGATGTCCTGTTTGGAATTATTTCGAAAAAAAAAATAATCCAGTTAAAAGTTCATCCCTAGGAAAAAAACTATATTCCAAATACATATCTTATATTATCTTCTAAAATTAACACTTGTGTGGTTTCATGTTTTTCTTACTCAGCAAATGTTCTTTGCTCTGGTAAGCCCTGTGCATTATGGGGTTATCAAATAATCTATAACAATTTATCTGATAATTATTAACAGCTATTTACCCTGACCAGTCTATATGTATTATCATTTGTTATTGTTCTTTTTTTCCAATTTATCCCCCCTCAACTTGTATTCAGGAATGGAAATGCTTCTCCTCTTTCATGATTATAAATGCAACAACAAAGAAAAATGAATTACAATCAATAAATGGTTGTAAAAAATATGAAACAGGGTTTTTCACCTCTAATGATGTTTTTTCTTAAAATTTTTTCAAAATTGAAACAGATTAATACCAGTCTACACAACACATCATTCCATTGAATATGCAGTGGCGGACTGTCAAGCCCTGCAAGTCCTTCTCTGTTAGCCCAGACATTGTCAGAAAATAAAAATAAATCATCCAATCAGATTATTCCTCTGTATCTCTGAGTGGAATGTGCATCTGCCTGGGGCAAGCAGTTCCCAGAATGAAGGCTGCTGCAATTTAATTATACAAGAGGAATTTGTTGATTGCCATATTTTTTAACCTATCAGATTTCCAGCTGTCATTTAGGTGTTTTTTTTTTGACTGGGCAGGGTATTCTTCAAGTGGCCAGCAGCTGGCTTGGCGTGTTTAGGCTCTTCCTGCATCAGTATTATTACAAGAATGCAATTCCTCCAATAGAGAGGTAACAGATACTCAATTGTACATTTAAATTCCATTATCCTAATCCTTAGATGAAAATCATTCCATTTACCACATATCCAATTCTTTCAAAAATATTAATCATTAGTAGCTACTTATGATAAATTATCCCAGATATTACATTGAATTCCAGGAATACAAACCTATCTGTAATGATTCTTTACACTCCATCCAAATTCCAAGAGCACAACTCTATCATTGTAAGATTCCAGATACTTCATTGAATTTCAAAAAATGACAATCTCCTCCGTTATAAATCCAGAAACTCCATCTGAATTCCGAGATTACATTCCCGTCACTAGCTAATTCTAGATATGTCATCCAAATTCCAATAAATCAATCCGGTACGGGAATTATTTCAAATACAACCTCCAAATTACATTAATACAATCTTGATTCAACCCTGATTAAAAATATTAAATCCAAATTCCAAGAATACAATCATCACCCTATCATGATTCTAAAAACTCCTTCATCAGTCCAATAATGCAATTCCTACACTTCAATGATAAAAGATGTTCTATGGTCTGTTAAAAGTACAAGATCATAACCCTAATGGTATATTTTTCCAGAATATCCTTCCATCTTCAAAAATAACCAATTCTTACTTTCCGACGATTGAAGATACTCCATCCAAAATTCAAGAATTCAATCTTTTGCCTAAATTATTCCAGATACAACATTCAAATTCCAAGAATGTCATCTGACGCCTAAATTATTCCAAAACTTCATCCAAATTCCAAGAATTTAGTCCTATCCCCAAATCCCTCTAGATCCATGATCCAAATTCCAATCAGATCCCTAAATGATTCTGGATACTTCATATCCGGTTCCAAGAATTTAAATCCTTTCCTTAAATGAGTCATAATCCACCAACCAAATTGTCTGTGTAGATTATCATTCCCAGTTAAATCCAAACCCTGCAACACCCTCAGATGAAACCTGTTTCACCCCAAAAGACAAGACAACCAGAAATAAACGGAGAAATGTGGTCCATGAAGTTAAATGCAATGAGGAGTGCGCATATCTTCATATTGTTGAGACCAAACGACCACTGCACAGACCCCTGATCCAGCACAGGAAGGCCAGCTCATCTGAAGTAGAACATGGCCCAGCACAGGATAGCAAGCTCATCAGGACAGGACTCAGAAGTTCACTTGCATCTCAAGGACAAGGGACACACTTTTGAGGATAACAACATTCACATTTTGGACAGAGAGGTTAGATGGTTTGAGAGGGGGATTGAAGAAGCCATCTATGTCAAACTGGAGTAGCCCTCTTTAAACCGGGGTGGAGGTCTACCCCATCACATATTACCAACATACAATGCAGTTGTAACATCTCTTCCAAGACAGTTTTGCACATCGTCCTCAGGTGGACAAACATTATGCTAACAACTCACATGATATCCCAGCAGACAATCAAGACAACTTTTTCCTTAACGACTCCTGGCAACGCATATCCACCATGATTAGTTATGCATAACCAACTGTCAAAGACCCTTTATGCAACATCACCTACTGGTGGTTTACAGTCCTTGACTCCCCACCAGCCAGTTAGAACTGAACAAGCCTCTTTGATGAGAGGTGAATGTCTTGATGCCAAAACAGATGTCCAGTTGCTTTGGATTCTACCCACATGGATTACCATCCATATATTTATATTTAAATCGTATCCAGAAACGATTTCAGGTAGAGGTAAAAATTTGAGGAATGCAATTTGATCCTTAATCGTCTCCAGACACTCTTTCCAAAATGAAAGGAATACAATCTTAAGTCTATGCTGATTCCAGATATTCCATCCAAATTCCAAGAATACATTTCCTATACTACAATGATAATAATAGTCAACCGGTGCCCATTTAAATGACAAGATCATAATCCTAACCGTACACACTTCTAGAAATTTTTTATGTCTTCCAAAAATATAATCCTAATGTTAATATAATTCTAGATCTTTTTCTTCTTGATCTTTTGGGGTTACCACTTTGGATGGGCTGTTTCCATCCATTGGCCGGTACCCTGCTTGCTAACTGTATCAGTTAATCCAGGCCCGACCGATCTGGTATGGAAATCAGTTTTGGGTTCCCTGTATAGATTTTGCATAGGAACTATGTCATTGGTGATGCACAGCTCCCCATTTATCCAGTCTTAGGACCGGCACTGTTGGTTTACACTGGTTTGTGATCCCTTTGGGGTCGGGTTGTTACAATGATTCAAAATACTCCCTCAAAATTCCAAGATATCAATCCAATTCCTAAATTATTCCAGATACAACATCCAAATTCCAAGAAGGCAATCCAATCCCTAAAGGATTTCAAAAAACTCAATCCAAAAGCAAAAAATTCCATCCTTATTTATTCTGGATTCTCTATCCAAATTCCAAGAGTTCAACCCTATCCTTAACTGATGCTAGATACACCATCCAATTAAGATCAAACAATCTTAATTATACCCTCATACCAAATATTACATCCAAATTCTAAGAATACAATCATAACCCTATCATGATTGTAAAAAGTCTTTCCTCAGTCCAAGAATACAATTCCTACTCTGCAATGATAGCAGCTTCTCTCTTGTCTGTTAAAATTATAAGATCATTACCCTAATGCTTTATATTTGCAGCAAATCCTTCCATCTTCAGAGAATCAAATTCTCGCTTTCCATTGATTCCAGATACACCATCCAAATTCCAAGAATTCAAAACTATCCCTAAATCATTCCGGACACACCGTCCAAAATCCAAGAGGTCAATCCTATCCCTTAACTGATTCTAGATAGACCATCCAAATTAAGATAAAAAAATCTTAATTATACCCTGATTCCAAATATGACATCCAAATTCCAAGAATACAATCACAACCATATCATGATTCTAAAAATTCCTTCTTCAGTCCAAGAATACAATTCCTATTCTGCGATGATAACAGCTGCTCTCCTGTCTGATAAAGTTACAAGATCAAATAAATAAAAAAATACAGCAAATAGGTCTAAATGTAACAGAATATATATATATCTTTGGATTTCATTCTACACATATGCATTTGACAAGGCCATTATATGATAAAACAGAAATTTTAAACATTTAAGAAAAAAAAACAAGTTAAGAGTCTTCCAAATGGCAAGGCGATGAGATTCTCCTGGTTTTTCTTAAGGCTTTGGACATTGTTGGCTTCACATAGTAGACATGCCTATTAGATGTTGCGTGGCCGACAGGGCAAGTGCCTCTGGCTGACTGGGGTGGTGGTCCCACTTTTTAAAAAGGGGGGCAGGAGGGTGTGCTCCAATTATAAGGGGATCGCACTTCTCAGCCTTCCAGGGAAAGTCTACTCCAGGGTTCTGGAAAGGAGACTCCGATCAATTGTCGAACCTCAAGTTCAGGAGGAGCAATGCGGATTCCATCCTGTTCATAGAACAGGGTTCCAACATTTTACTCTTGCAGGTTTGCTTGCTTGGTCGTGGGAATTTTCCAATCCAGTTTACATGTGTTTCGTGGATTTGTAGAAGATATATGACCGTGTCCCCTGAGGGGTTCTGTTGGGGGTAGTGCAGGAGTATAGGGTACTGGGGCCATTTGGTCTCTACATAACCAAAGTGAGAGTTGTTGTCTCACCAGAAAGTCAGACACGTTTTCCGTGAATTTTGGACACAGTCAAGGTTGTCCCTTGCAAAGCTCTCTATTTAGCAATCCATCTACGATACAACCCTCACATATGGTCATGACCTCTGGGTAGTGACCGAAACAATGAGGTCAAACATACAAGCAGCTGAAACGAGTTTCCTTCGAAGGGCTGCTGGGCTCAACCTTTGAGATAGGGTAAGGAGCTCAGACATCCTGAAGGAGCTCAGAGTAAAGCCGCCACCTTTGCGTTGAGAGGAGCTACTTGAGGGGGTTTGGTCAACTAACTAGGATGCCTCCTGGATGTTTTTCATGGATGTCCAACTGGGAATAGACCCAGAGGTAGACCTAGAACTAGCTGGAGGGATGGTTTTTTCAGATCTGGCTATGGAACGCCTCAGGATCCCCCAGGATATAACTTTTGAGCCTGCAGCCAACACGACCCAGCCATAAGCAGAAGAAAATGCATGGTTACATAATAAAACAGTGAATTGAGGATCACTTAATTTGACAATCAAAAAAGGATATTCTGAGCTTGTTGAGAAGTATACGGTTGATGAGGGCTTCAAACATATACTTCTCAAAAAGTCCAGAATATCCGTATATAAACTTTAATCTAAAATTAAATCTAATAAATAATAATTGAGGTTCATAAGATTTAAATACAGTATAAAAACAGAGCTGTAGAACCAGGACTAAGCTTTCTGTTTTGTTTTTAAGATGCGTGAACTATAAGTGAGTTTTTGGTTGAAATCTTTTCTTCCACATTGCTTGTTTGGGAAACTGTGTGAGTTGTTGGAGAGGGGTGTGAATGCTCAAGAGTTTGTGGATTATGTCTAGATTAATGTTGATGCATATCTATCTTCTGTTTCCTTTTTCCTATTTTTCCTTTTTTCTTTTTGGATGCAGGGGATCTTACATCTATTTACTTATATATCAGATAATGGACAAAGGCATTCAGGACCTGACTGACATTGATGGAGAGAGAGTGGTACAGTTTGTCACCTGGAACTGTAAAGGCTGTGAAACATAGTAATATAATGGCTCATTTAAAGAAATTGGGAATTGATATTACCTTTTTGTAGGAAAACATTTTAAAAATGGCATGTATACCACTCAAGCTTTAACTACAAATAACGTGAAACAACTATCATAATCAATAGAAATATTCCATCTACCCTAGCTGATGTTATTTCCGACAAAATGTGAGTTACAATATAATTACTGGGAACATTTGCATTACTCCAAAAACATTAGTAATATAATGCCCCCAAGTTTATCAGTTCACTACTGGCTCCCATACCCAGCGTGTGCACGCACAAGCTGAATCAGGCAAAAGATTGTGGATACAATATACAGATTATGATGATCATAAAAAAACAGAAGTGATTTGGATCAGCAATCTGATCCCAAATTTCTTAAACTCATACAAAATGATAGACATTTGGAGATCAACATATCCAACTCACCGGGAAAAAAAATAAATATAAAAAATGAAAATAATAATACATACATTTCATTGAAGTTAACGCAAAATCAGATTTCAAATCATAAATAGATCAAACAAGGTGAGAATTTGTTCACCTGTCTAGTGGACCACCCCACTCTCGGCAGGCAAATTGCATGATTTCGGTCATGTTTCCCCAGCTTGGACATTCTAGAAGATCTTCTGTTCTCAACTATCTTCTTGCCTTTCAATAGGGGTGGGTTAGTTAACAATAGACTAGTCATTTGGGATTGTGGCTATTTCTTTAATAACTGTTATCAGGCTCAAGGCTTCTCTCAATGACATATCCTTCATACCTTTGATGATCCTATAGGGCAGAGGTCACTAACAGGCGGACCGCGGTCCGGGTCCGGACCCAGACGCCGTCCTATGCGGACCCAGACCTATAATCAATAAATTATTGAGGGATTCTACATTATGGCGGGGCGCTTCTATTTTAACCCGCACAGCTTT
>VRLP01007186.1:0-23403 GCA_009660295.1 Lophius piscatorius | reverse complement strand
GGACGACAGATTCATTATTGCTGACAAGACCGAGGTGGAAGTTCCTCTATTTATTCAGAGGGGATTGGAATTACAATGATTATGTATCATACTGTGTTGTTTGCTCTGAATGTTTCTGATCTTTTCTTCAAATCGTCCGTTTCAAGGTTCCAGTAAAGATGATGAATATGGAGGATGATTTTGATACCTATTATGACCTTGCGATTAACACATCAGTCCTCCACCTCCCCTTCAACAGCTCCTACTCCATGCTGCTGTTATTGCCTGACCATATATTGCTAAACTGGAGAACGCACTTTGCCCCAGTCATGTCACCAAATGGTTGAAGTGGATGAAAACCAGGTAGGAGGAATTTAAATTCTTTCTAATTTGACAGGTTTGACACTGAACCAATTGTATAGTTTAATCGATTACTGTTTGTTTTATTTTTTATTCGTGTCTACTTTTACCAGGTCAAATTCCTTGGAAGTGTGGCTTACTTGGCAATAAACCGTTTTCTGATTCTGATTTTTCTTTTCCTGATTTGTATTTTAGGAAATATAGAACGGAATGGCTGGAGAACGCCATTTGCCCCGGTCATGTGACGTGGGAATGACAGACATGTTTGGAGACAGTGCAGATTTTAGGGGCATTGCAGAGGGCCCAAAACTGGCAGTATCAGAGGTAAAGATAGAATATGTTAGGGCAATCATATTTCCCTCGATATATTCCATCTCACTCTGCCCCCTTTGCTCTGTAGGTTGTGAACCAAACTGCCCTGGATGTTGATGAACCTGGAGCCACCGCCACAGCTGCTAGAGGCAATGAAATCTATTTTAGGTCCCAAAATAGATTTTTGGGACCAAAGTCCCTCTCTTGATGTTTAATCGACCATTTATGGTTGTTATCACTGAACGCGGCACAGAAAACATCTACTTTATGGGAATATCATCAACCCAAACATCTGATGAATAAACCCCTTTAGACATGAGCACTGATGATACTTCAAAGAGGAGGAACTCTAAATGCTGGCACATGACAGGTAAAGGTAGAGATTTAGCCGATATCATTGAGAGAAGAAAGCTAGCTATAATGTGTTTCCAAGGGACCAGGTGGAACGACAGCAAGGCTAGAGGCATTGGAGGAAGGTAAGCAGATTAGTTAGTTGAAAGGAAGTTCAGGAGAGTATATACAGGAAAATATTACAAATTCTGCAGAGTGTGCACAAATACTACAAATTGCTGTGGTCACCTCTACTTATAGCTTTGTCCCCCTGGTGCTTGGCCACCCATTAACGTACTCTTAGGACCGCCCCTGCATTGAGCTCCGGATCTGGTCAAAACAGAAAACTTTTATGTAGTCACCTACATCATATTATCATTATGATGTGAAATTACATCCAATATTAGCTCCTGTTGGACAGATAACGGAATATTGTCGCCCTATTGCTCATAGCACAGTAACCTACACAGCATCACATTACTGTATAAATAAGTAAGGATGATAAATGAAGCTGGTCAGAGTGGGCGCCCCTCTAGTCTGTGAGAAGACAAGTTTCTTCCTGCATAGAAGAATCCCAAGGTCAGAGGCGGAAGATGGCGATGGGCGGTGTTGCAGCAGGTAATTGAAAAATCAGAACTTGATCTGCTCCTCTCCGAACCCGACATGGGCTTTCCCTGATAGGACCAAGCCCCGAACACATTTTCTAAATATTTGTAGGAGGTGTTTCCTGACTGAATCAGTCGAGCTTTGGTCGTGGTTTTGGTCGCTTTCGGTGACCGCCCATAGCTAAAAACCGCCACTGAGCACATAAGCGGATAAATCCAGGTTAGAAAAATTTGGTGACAAAGCAAGTGAGAGCAGTTGATTTGGTCTGGACACGTGAAAATGAGGGATAGTGGACTTACTGGTAAAAGGAGAATAGAGAAGGAACTGCCATTAGTTCCTTCTGCACATCTGTGGTGAGAAGGGACATGGACTTGGTTGATGTGACAGAAGATGCTGAGGACAGGGGAAGATGGACACAAAATATCCACCGGTGCGAAAATCTAAAGTATTTATAATCATAATAATAAAATAGGCAAAAGACATAAATAGTGTTTATTATGCTACTTTGTTGCAGACAATACCATGATTCGTGCGGCACCGAGGAGATAACGCTTTTACCTTTGTTGGTTTGACTGTGTCAGCAAGATTACAGAAAAACTAGTGGAGGGATTTGCATGGAATTTTACCGAGAGGTAGGTGTTGCTGTGAGCCTATCCAAGAAATTATTGAATTTTGGTGATGTTACGTTATGACCCATCATAATAATAACCCTTGTCCACATGAACATGGGTACTTTTAAAAACATGCCTTTCTCTGCATTTGGTCCTATTGTCCAGATTCAAACACTATAAACGGTCACTATAAAACTGATGCTTAGAAAAAACCCTTCCTGGGTAAAGACTTTTTGTGTCTTCATTTGAGGTGTTAATGAGTGTGCGAAAAACCAGAGGCAGCAGCGGAAGAGACGTCAGAGGTTGCGTCGCTATCGCATTGACGTCATTGAATGCGCCGTGCTCTTGAAATAGGTTGTCATTGCCGGTGAAGGTTTTTCTTGTGGAAAAAGGTACTTTTCAATCTGAGCACATGTAGGCGTGTAGGCGTGATTTCTTTCCTACAGGAGAGGAGAAACATTTTCGTTGTTAAAAATTCCCCTGTACGGTTGGAGTTGCTCGGAGTTCTTTCTAGAAAATCGTTTTTTCTTAGCTTTCAAGTAATTGCAATCTCATGAGAGGCCTTTGGGGGGCAGCAGTGCACCTCAGGTAGTGTGATCCGCTTGAAGTAATAAACCCCACGAAGCAGAAGGTTTCTTGCGTTCTCATTGGGTGGCTGTAATCTCTTTCAAACATGGCCGACACAGGAGGGAGAACTAAGGGAGGACCACATTATCGCAAACAAAGAATAAGATACAGCCCAGAGGAGGAGACGAAGCTGGAGAGGCAGCATTTCTGGAAAATTATCGATGCTTTTAGATTTTACAGGTATAACATCTTTTTTACCATTAAATCACGAGTGTGGTAACGTCTGTTGACGATGTCATTAACATACACTAATATTGTCCACCGACGTGTCCACCAAATGTGTTTTAATGGAAAACTGCTCAATGTACATTCAGCCTAACATGCTCTTTATTTAAATACCTCAAAAAATTGCATATGATTGTTTTTAACTAGATGTGATGAGAATCATCTTGAGTTGTCATAGCACCTCTTCGACTCCATTAGTCACTCTTTCTCCAGCCTTCAACAAAGTGCCTCAACAGAGGCGTACTGTGATGTACAGTATGTTCAGCAATTCTCTTAAAGACAACAACAGGAACCGCTTGGTTCTTATGTTAGACCCACAGAGGCCTCCTTAGGTGTGTAAAAATTGATCTTTTTCTCAAGGGGGCCCCGGCAAAGAAGCCCAATCTCTCCAGATTTAGGCACTGTTTCCCAATCCTTTAGACGAAATTGCGTCTGTCATTCCCTCTTTGGAGAAAATAAAACCATAAAGGTTGTAAATATCCTGATGCTATCCTGATAATGATGCCTCTTGCCTCTCTCTCTCTTGATTCCAATGTACATAAACTGTTGTCTTTGTTCTCTTTTCAGAAACTGTGTAGATTCTTATTTCATTCAGGCCACGGTAGTCCATGTGGGTTGAGTCCAAAGAAACTGATCCTCTGTTAGCTTATAGAAATTAAACTCATCAAAAAGGCTTCATCACTTCTGCTCTTTTCAAGAAGCATCATATTTCATATATGTAAATATTTACATATTAAAAATATAGATAATATAATACAATTTTGATTATCGATATGCACTGGATTAAGATGAGCAGTGACCAATATCTACAAGTAATATAAATTCAGTGTGCAGACATGACATGCAAATGAACATATACACGGTTTGTAGCAAGTATGAAATGGAGTGTAGAGTTACAGTTTTTCAAAAAACTGGCAAATCTGAATTGAACAATGTGACTTGTGTAAATTTAAATAGTTTCATCAGGCCTCTTAGTGTTAATTCTAATAAATAAGAAAAACACCTCACAAATTGTCAAGAATGTAAATACTTGTACACCTATTATTCCTTTCCAAACAGATTAATATACTTGATTCAGGTGTCTCTCCTATGGTGGTGTAAGGATGAGGTATCCAAGAAGCTTCTTGTGTTTTTAAGAAGCTTTTTGGTTGAGAATGAGTTGACCACAGTGACTACCCGATGATTGGTCAGCCATTATGTCCAATGCTAATAAATCTAACAGTAGCTATAGCTAAAGCAGAGAGTGTAGTTAGCAGCTGTTGGCAGTTACTCTGATGATGTGCTGCCCTCTATATTTTTGGAGATGACCTTCAAATTCTGGACATATTTTATTTACAAGTTACTCTTTTAAGAGACAATTGTTTCTATATAATGCTAAGTTGCAGGCCTGTAACTTGTTTCACACTTTGACTTGTTCCTCTTGCTCTCAGAGTCCATGTTGGGGATCAGGTCAAGCGTGCCGAGCGCCAGTTTAAGAGCCTACCACAGCACCACCAGAAGTTGCTGCCTGATGTTTTGTCTAATCTCAGTCGGATCAGCAAGTGTGCAGACCACAACCAGGAGTTGTTGCAGGCCATTGTTCACAACAGCCTCCACATGTTTGAGAATACAGAGTACGGGGAGAGGGTAAGGCTCAACCAGGTAGACTGGTCTACCTGTATATTATACATGCAGGTTGAATTTCTTTTTTATTTTCTTAAGAGATAAAGGTAAAAATATCTCTGTTCAACTTCCAGGAGGATCCGGAGAAGGTGCGTCCATCCACTACATTTGACATGGACAAGCTAAAGTCCACCATAAAACAGTTTGTCAGAGACTGGAGTGATGCAGGCCGGGCTGAGAGGGATTCCTGCTACAAGCCTATCATCCAAGAGATAAAAAGACTATTCCCAAGTGATCAATTGTAAGAATCACATGTTCCTACAGAATTCCACATATTTCAAGAAAATGAAAGATACTATTAAAGGAATACCTTTTAATAGTTAAGATAATGTGACCTATTGCATGTTATCCACGTGATATGTGCATTTTGTGCATTATATTATGTCAGTGATGTGTCTAAGGTGAGCGTCCTGGTTCCGGGTGCCGGTCTTGGCCGTCTGGCCTGGGAGATTGCTCGGCTCGGTTATACTTGCCAGGGCAACGAATGGAGCTTCTTCATGCTCTTCTCTTCAAACTTTGTTCTGAATAGGTAAGGCACATACCTCTTTCCTGCTACTCCAGCTGCCTCATATACACCTAGGGACTATGACTTTCCAGTGCAAACATTGATGCATGTTTTTTCTTTATTATGATCCCCATTAGTAACTGCAAATGTAGCAACTACTCTTCCTGGGGTCCACACAAGTCAAGATTACATCTATGGAAAACAACAACGAAACAATAGTGTAATATAAATCCAAGGTGTAAGGTTATCGCTGCATGCTGAAGATTGAATTGTCTGTAAATTCTCAATCTACTTCTAAGAGTTGGTGTCAGTATTCACAAATGAATCAGGGCACATAATTAAGTTCTTTGGCAATACCATTACGCAAGACATCATACACTGTAGATAAATATTTCCATATCTCTGACTCTTCTAATAAATTTGGACTGCTCCATTCAGGTGTGAGCAGGTGAACTCTCTGACCCTGTACCCCTGGATCCACCAGTTCAGCAACAACAAGAAGTCTTCCGACCAAGCAAGACCAGTCAGATTCCCTGACGTCAACCCTCAGAATTTACCACAAAATGCAGACTTCTCCATGGTAGCAGGAGACTTTGTGGAGGTTTACACTGAGCTAGGTCAGTAAAACCTTTGGCTATCTTTCAAATTCTGTATTTTCTTTAATCATTTTTATTATTTTCGTTCATCTGTCTGAGTACAGCAGGACATAACAGAAATGTCATATTTACATCATATTGTATACATTCTTCTAGCCTGTGACGTTTAACTAATGGTCTTTAATGACATCATCTGGTTTCTCTTAGACTGCTTTGAATGGAGATTTTAATCAGCCTTCAGTTCCATCGCTTACTATCTCTCAGGGCGCCTAACATTTCATTGAACTCTAATGGACTTTGATTATTTTATGGCAAAGCAAAACACCACAGCTGTGTGCACATTAAAGCCAAATGAATACACTGTATCTCTTGGAGAAGGCCATTTTTAAAATTCCTGGAAAGTAGCTATCAAAGCATTTGAACGCAAATCTGAAAGAACATTCAGGCTCCACCAGCAACACAATTCACCGAAACTTGGACATACAGCTGAAGCCGCAGATCAATTAGTCATTACTGAAGCTATGAGTCTAAATGTGAACGTCAGTGTTTATATAAAACATTTATTTTTCGTCTGACGTTTTTGTGCACTTTAACTATAATTACACATATACTATAATGACCGCATAACAAAAAACTGAAAAAGATGGAAAAAACTAAAATAGTTTTTTTTTTTTTTTTTTTTTTTTTTGTTCAGAGTCGTGGGACTGTGTAGCCACCTGCTTCTTTATTGACACAGCTCATAATGTCATTGAGTATGTGGAGACTATCTGGAAGATTCTTAAGCCGGGTGGAGTATGGATCAACTTGGGTGAGTCAACTTTTGTAAAATAACAGACCTTCTAAGTGACTGGACAAATTCTCCAGAAATATAACAAATAGTAATATACTGTACAGTGGTACTGTGTATGTCACAGCAGTAAAAAATAATGGAGGATTGCTGGCATTAATGTATGTCCAAATATCAATAGGGCATGCTTGGATGGGCTTACTCCCCTCTGAGACCTTGCAGTTCTGCCTTGCGACCAAGTTAGCTAGTGTGTCATCTGCCAACTTAGAGATCTCTTTGTAAAAAGGGCTAAAGCTTGGTAGAGGCAGAAGTGAAGGACAAGCTTATGGTAGCTTAATGTTGACACCTGTATACGCCTGTGGATGATGTCATGAATCCAGACATGTCTAGATTTGGATTTTCCCATGTATTTGTTTTCATCCACAAATATACATACAAAGCAGCAGTGTGTGCAGTTATCGACATTGTTTGTGTTACTCATTTTAGTGATGTGAGTAAATAGAAATGAACTCACAGTGACGTTTGCACAGGTAAGATAAAGTGATTAAAGTGGCACCAAAACTGACCACTGTGTTCAGTGTGAACACAAATATGTTATGAGTTTAAGTAAAGTACGTCAATTTATGTCAAAAGCTAAACCTTTGATGTTTCTACAGGTCCACTGCTGTACCACTTTGAGAACCTGGCCAATGAGTTCTCAGTAGAACTGAGCTACGAAGACATTAGGACAGCTATTGTCAAGTTTGGCTTCAACATAGAGGTAAGCTTTTAATTTATCTTCATGGCTTCATGGTTTGTTCTCAGATTCTTGTTCCAGATGTAAAAACACTGTTTGTTTACCTTCAGGTGGAGAAAGATTCGGTTCAGACCTCCTACACAGAGAACGACTGCTCCATGCTGAGATACGTTTATGACTGTGTATACTTTGTGGCACGAAAACCCGAAGATGTGCGCTGTAATGGTCGAGAAGAACACAGTTGTCCACCTCTTGCCAAGTCGCCACGGCGAGAAGATACCGACAGCCTGACGTAACAGGAAAAACCTCAGCGGAATATGCATACCTTAAAGACTAAGTGACGAATAGACTGAACAAAATGGACATGAAGGAACACTGGGGACATGTTTGTTTCCGTACATGTTTTTTATGATGCATCTCTGAAATATTCACACACCACAGGTCCTCCTTTGTTTTTCGGGGGCTGGCTGAAATGTTGTTACACTATGTCATGACTAAAACGTTGAAATACTGTCAATACGCAAGTTTGAAATAAGTCTGTGCCCTTGATGGCTATTTTCAGTGGTTTGACCGTACAAGGCATGAAGAGTGGATTTCTTGGAACCGTGGCCTTAATAATTCTCACTCCCAATAATTCTCACTCCCTTTGACTTTAACTGCATGAAATTTTGTTTTTGAAACAAATATGATGCCAATAATCGTTCACTATTGATACTATTTGAATTCATGTAATCAAAACACGTCTCAGTATTTCAGGATTAATTTGTTTTTAAGTTAGTTCTTTAGAATAAAGCCAAACATTTTAAAAAGCATTCATTTCCAGGGTTCTTCTATTTTAAGTTTGATATGATTTTAACACCAACATAACTGCACTAAAGCATAAAATAGGGGCTTTCTCAGCACCTGCAAGTTATTTTAAGTTTGAAGTTAAGCACCGGTGATAATATGGTCCTTCTTTAGTTCTCTTTCGTGTTATTGATGGAGAGGACATGATCCACCATCGGTTCTTCCTGGCTACATGTCCAACCATATTTATCTGAAGTGGTTCTTAACAAACCATCACCAGCTAAAACATAACCTCCTGTAATGGAGGTAAATCCGGGAGAGGTTTGACACTAAGGAAGGAGAAAGGGACTATCGATTGTCGAGTTAGAGAGATCGAGAAAGGAAGTACAGACAGCAGGTTAAGGTGATAAATGTAAGGATGGATATGTACTTACAAGTGAGGAGAGTGTGAGGGCAAGATGAAAAGAGTACTTTGGGGGCGTGATGAATGAAGAAAATGGATGGAATGAGTGAGAATTGTAAATCAGGAAGTGGCATGGATCAGTAAGGTTGAATTGAAACAGCTTTGAAGGGAATGAAGAATGGAAAGGCTGTTGGGTTTGATGACATACCGGTGCAGTTATGGAGGTGTATTGCTCAACACTGTCATGGAGAGTGACAGGATGCCTGAGGAATGGAGGAAAAGTTTAGTGGCGCCGATTTTCAAGAACAAGGGTAACTACAGAAGTATGAAGCTGATGAGCCACAAGATGAAGATCTGGGAAAGTTTGATGCTAGGTTAACAAAAAAAGGTGAAAATTTGTGAGCAGCAGTATGGTTTTCATGTTTAGAGCACTATGGATGCAATGCTTGCTTTTAGTGTCCTGATGGAAAAGTACAGAGAAGGCCAGACGGAGTTGCATTGTGGTTTTAGAAAAGGTATACGGCAGAGTGCTGAGGGAGGAATTGTGGTTTTGCTTGAGGAAGTCTGAAGTGACTGAGAAATGTGTTAAGAGTTGTGCGTGATAAGTATGAGAGCAGCATGACGTTGATACGGTGTGCAATAGGAGTTCCGGATGGGTTTAAGGGTGAGGTGGTGCTGCAACAAGGGTCTGCCCTAGCCCTTTGTGTGATGTGGTAATGGACAGGCTGACGGATGAGGTCATACAGGAGTCTCCATGGACTATGATGCTCCAAATGATATTGTGATCTGGAAACCAGGAAAGGTTTCCAAGATGGTACTGTATTGTTTAGAGATGGTACTGACCAAAAGACAGGAGGCAGAGCTGGAGGTGGCAGCGTTGAAGATGTTAAGATTTTCTTTGGGAGTGAGGGGGATGGACAGGATTAGGAAGGTCGCATCAGAGGGACAGCCCAGGTTATACGGCTTGAAGACAGATTGAGATTGTATGGACATGTGAAAAGGAGGGATAGTGCATCTATTAGTAAATGGATGCTGGAGACGGAGGTGCCCGGAAGGAGAAGAAGAGAAAGACGAAAGAGGAGGTTTTATGGATGTGATCAGAGGGGACATGCCAGCTAATTGGTGAGTAAGATGAAGATGAAGAGGACGGGGTGAGATGGAAACGGTTGATCCACCGCGGCGACCCCTAGAAAGAACAGCCGAAAGAAGAAGTGCAGGTAAATCTAGGAGCTTGTTAAAATGTGGTTTTTAATTGGAGGATACATCAACACTGATGAACAAGTTCCTGTTTCCAATGGGGAATGCAAAAATTTAGACAGTCGTGTTAGAGATGGATGAATATTAAAGCATGAATTAATAAACTCACACGGATTAATGGGCTTTGCCCTGTTCAAAATCCATATTAAGAGAAATTTGTGATGGACAGAAAGCTACCATGCCGTATCATACTCCGGTGAAGGAATAACTCGTAGTGGTGGGCGGATTGATCTAAATATCGATAGTATCCGTAACAAAGTTGGTATTGATAAATACTTGCGTGATCGATACTTAAGTTTCAGTTTTTCTTCTCTATGTTCAGTTCACCACACCCATTACATCTTAGTGGTTGTGCAAACAACACTTCACTCATGCCAACTTTGCCCCTCACCCTCCTCTGCTGTTATGCTGTGACTTGTTGCCGGTGTGCAGTTACACTGCTGGCTGCATGATAGCAGAGAGGAGGAGTTATTTTACAACTGCAGTCAAAAATACTGCAAACTGCAATGTTTGCAGGAAACACTACTACTGTGGCAACGACACACATTTACATAAACACATAACTCACTCAAAAGACAACTCCAAGCTGCAAATTAAACGGAGGGAGATCCCCAAACCAGAACCAGACCCCCGGCACGGAGACAGAGGTCACTGGCAAAGGCCTTTCAGCATGGTCAAGAATATCCATGTAGCTGATTTTTAGAAGTGAAAGTAAGATTTAATCATCTCCAGCATTAGTTAATGTTATTTTTCAAAGTGTAATCGGTCACCATAATGGTAATTTTAGCAGGCTGATTAAATATAGACTATTCAGACAGTTGAAATAAATCTAAATTAATCATTTTATTGGAACTGAAAAATATATACCTGTATAGATAAGATAGATACCGCAAACCTGAAATATGAATATGGCTGAATGTATAACCCCTTTGCATTTTTTTTGCCCACACCTTAAATTTCGAAGTAAAATACTCCATTAAGGCTCTCCCTGATCTTCTTGACATCCAGCAGAAATGCTGTGCTATTATGGCTTTCTTTCACCACAGCACAAACGTGAATGAGAGCCAATAGTAGTTTTTGCTTTTGTTTAGTTATTTGCATTTTTTTTAATATGTACTATTGACTTTATCAATAATTTTTTGTTATAGTGTTATATTTGTATATCATGTATGAAAAAGTTACATTTATGAACAAAAACTTATTTTTGTTCATAAATTTTTGTTTTTCTTAACTGAAAAAGAAAAAATTTAAATCTAAAACATTTCTCAGTTCTCCAGTAATCATTTTTTTTATCATGATCAGCTAATTAGTCATTAATTATTCAATGATCATGAAAATTCAAAATTTCAATTTCCATTCAAATTTGCATATTGATGACGCAATCACTTCATAAATTATGACGCATTCCTTTCCCCTACACCAAAGTTGATAAGCTTCTTCGAAACGGATTGATACCAAATTTTGTAGTATCGCACACCCTTAATAACTCGCTTCGGATTGGCTGGTTATTCCATGAGGGATGATGATTGGTTAGACTTTGGGAAAGAATATTACAATAAGCCAATCAGAGCTATCGTAGGCGGGTCATGCACTGGATTCGGATGCTTATTTTTGTCCATGCTACAGGATAAGAGGCGGGTCAAAATGGCTGTCCTCACTGCTGACTATGTGGTAAAAAACAAAGTGGTATCTTCTGGCTGTGTGAACTGTTCGCCAAGATCCTTCTACCGGTGCTAAATGTTTTGGGCTGTAACATTATCGCACAACATTTATAGTAAATAACTGAGTTCCTGCTGCAAAGGCGATATAATGGCGAAGAGGCGAGCCGAGGACACCCTGCTGCGCAATTCTCCCTCCAAAAGGTGCTGCAGCTCGCTATGCAGTGTGGACGTGCAGATGGGTGCACCACTGGGCCCGCCGTCTATACTGGCATTACTGGGCAGCCGCTCTAGAAAAAGGCCGCATTACTTCGAGGGACAAGAAGAGGCTGCTCTCTATCGCAAACCCCCGCGCACCGATGCCAAGGCACACGAGGCAAATGTTGAAAAGACTCCTAGAAATGTACAGGACCGCCACAGCAGCGCACTCGCGAGCTCCAAGAAACGATCGAGAGAGGACAGTGTGGGTTCAGAGACCGTTATTCTTAAAGATAAAGTAAGTTACCGATTATTATCCAAAACGTTTTGCAAAAATAATGTGACGATGTAATGATGTCACGCCAGCAAATGTCCCTAGGTGTCGCCGTTTACCCAGTTAGGCTTGTTCATTAAGTAGGTGGCAGGTGATAAATGATTATAGAAATACTAATCATAATAATAAATTATGTATCACCTTTAATACATGAAATGTAGCTCAAGGTGGTTAACAACAAAGATGCGTGCCCCATATGCCTCACACAAAGAAGACATAAACATGGAGAGAAACTTTATATAAAGTTTATTATAGTACAAGTAGAGATGTATTCAGGTAGGCATGACTGGAAACATACACCACTAAGCCAGAACATTACAACAATCTGTCTTATACTGTTTAGGTCCCCCTGTGGCTGACGAAACAGCTTCGATTTATCAAGGCACATATCCTACATGACTTATGAAGGTTCGGTGTGGTAACTGTTATCAAGCCATTAGCAGCAGATCCTTTACGTCCTGTATGTAGCGAGGTGGGTCAAACATGGCTTGTATGTCTTTATCTTTCACATCTTTGGCTTGCATATCTTTGTCTTTCACATCTTTCGGATACTTGTTTGTTTTGATATCGGATAAGTTTGGTGGACAAGCAAATACATTGAACTTCTGTTCAAATTCAATTCAGTTCAATATATTTATTGTCATTGTACATATAGACAACGAATTTGAATTCAGAAGTGGAAAATCACTCCTGAATCATTTTTTTTTTTTAATGTTGCAGGCTAACCAATCTGTCATAACATTATAAGCACTGACAGGTGAAGTCAGAATAACATCCATTATCTAGTTATATCTGTCAGTGGATGATATATATGGGTAGCAAGTGAACATTTTGTCCCCTTTTGTCTGAATTTTTTGAAACAAGAAAAATGGACTGAATCGACAGCAGACTCTCCAAAAATGCAGGTCTTTTTGGATGTTCCCAGTTTGAAGTTGTTAGCATCTAACCAAGTGGTCAAAAGAAGGACAATTGGTGAACTGATGACGGGTTCAAGGGCACCAAAGGCTTACTAAAATGTGTGGGGAGCAAAGGCTTTCTCATGGGATCTGATTCCATAGAAGAGCTGCACTCTCACAAATTGCTGTAGAGCTTTATGCTTATTCTAAAAGAAAGGTGTTAGAACACACAGTGCATCACTTGGCTAAAGGGGGAACAGAGGAGATCCAAATGTTGGTTCAAAATACAGAAACTCTTTCAACTGGATGATATTCCAAAGTGAGTCGATGTCATGACAATAAACGTCCACCAAGTGTCACACTTTACCTAGTGTACAGTTTACTGTACTCCACGTTACCTGTCACCGTCCTCCCCAATGGGGAAATGTTGCTCTGATCAAGCACACATTAGTTTCACTTTGCATAACCATCCTACCATTAGATGCATTTGACAATTTTCTCCTTAACTCAAATCCTCTCATCGCCCTCAGGCTGATGATGACATCAACACTGAGGACTGCACCTTCAACTCCTTCCAGTACTGGAGGCCTCCCTTACCTGAACTCGACCTTTCACTATTGGAAGATGACAGAGACCAGTCCGGAACACAAGACAAAATAAAAGTCAAAGGATCTTCTTCTGATGCCATGGAAACCTGAGGTCGAGATAATCCTGCCATTCGCAGACAAACATGTATTTTCTGAACAGACACATAAAAGCACGATATGTGCTGCTGGAAAGCATTCATGAGAAATGCAGCAGCCTGATATTTGACTGCCAGAGTAGCCCCGTCAGATGGATGCTGGATGAGCCTCATGCTGGTGTAATAATAGTGCTCGTACAGTGAGAATCCCAAACTTGTAGAAACATTTCCTCTAAAGTTTAGGATAAAACAACTACTTGTATATGTTAAAGAGATTTGGTGAAATGCTGGTTCTGTAGATACGAGTTGATATTATGAACACTCGTATTTGAGTGTCTTGTTTGTAGAATGTGACTTGGTTGTATATGCGAGAAATGTATGTTTTTGAAAATAAAGTCAGTATAAATCAAATGTTATTGATACAATCATCGCAAAGCTCCCTGCTTCCTACACTAGGTTTCTTCATTCCTGTGAATTTTTTAAAATTGTTTTATTTGTTTGTTTGCTTTTGCTCTTTACATATTCTTTTTTTATTTTGAAGTGACACCTTTCCTACATCTGTGTAAACGGATCTGTACCAGGATGTTATACTTTTACAAGCCTACTGCTGAAAAGGAAATCTCATTGGTTTGTTAATTTTCATAATAAACCAAATATTGATGCAGACATGTGTTTCTGGTATTGTTTTATTTGTTTACAATAGTTTGGTGATGTGATTAAAGCCTTTCCCCTTTTTATCTTTTTAAATCTGCAACCTCATGGCTCCTAGGTCTCACTGCTGCAATACAATCCTGCAATGTTTGACTTTCTCCACTCCTGCTGAATAACTTTAAAGTGAGCATGGTCTGTGGTAGCAAAGCTACAGAACTGGTGATCTGACTATTCGCACTGCTGTCATGGCAGGAATCTGATGTGTTTCTGATTTAAGACCACAGATCAATTCACCCTCCGGCTTTATGTGACTCCAATCTTGTTTTTTCCGTACAGTCTGAACAGTACAAATCTCATTTTAGCTGCTCCTTTCAATTCTGATGTGGGCCAAAGATAAATAGTAGCCTTTTTGATAAATTTTTCTTCTTCTCTTTGTTTCTTTTTAATATTTATGCTTAATTTATGTTGACTTGGATGTTAAATATAAAGGCACATTACTTGTTGCTTACTATGCAATAAAACGCATCGGATTCTGCAACGTATCTGATTACTGCCGAATTAAACAATGAACATTATGAAAAACTGATTCCAGGGGATTTGTGCTGTTTACACATCATGGACAAACATAAAATACCAAAAATGTTTTTAATTTGGGACAAATTTAAGTGTGAAATTGACCTACACGTCAGGTGAGTGATGAACTAGCAACCTGTTCAAAGGTGTAGTCCACCTCTTGTCAGTTAAGATAGATTGCATTCCCCCCCCTTTTCTCCCAAGGATTAGACTAAGTGGACGGATGGATAACTTTGGAATGGAGAAACTTCCCCACCATGACAATCTATAGTAAATACAGAGTTACCAAAGCATACACTTGATACAACATGGACCCCTGTGTTAGGGATTTTTTTGCTGGTCATGTTTTGTACTGTTCTATGTAGGTGAGGCAGTCAGACATGAAGTGAATTTAGAACTTTGATGACTCCAGGTGAGACATTGCCGTCATAAATAAAGCAAATCCACTCACTTCTTATTTCCTCAAAGGCTGGGAGGTAATGCAAAGATGAATGCTGGTACATACAACCCACTGCAAAGCAGTTCATGTGCAGAGTTTTTCCCTATAAGAGGACACAGTTCTCGTAACTTGTGAGAAAACAATTTTTTAATTGAATTAAACTTTAATTTTTTAAGTTGTGAGTGGAGATATTCAGGGGAGGGGGGTGACCTTTAGTTAGATAGATGCACTCAAGTAAGGAAGGACATTTGGAAAGCAGAGCAGGGATCGATTTCAACACTCCTTGCAAGCTTGAAGAGGACAAGCGGCTACAGAAAATGAACAAATGGATGAGTCTGATTCACCATGCACACCCAGAAGGGCTCCCAATTCAGCCAGAGGTAAGGAACCCCATCCTGCCAGGGGAAGAGAACCCCTTCCATGAGCCCAAAACCACCCACAATCAGTGTTCCATAAGAAGAGCAGCTCAGGCAGACCCGAAAGGAACATATAATTAAAAAAAATAGACATGTATGACTTATACATCATCAGTCATCACTGCTTATCATCTCCATTGAGAGAACCACCCTGCCTGACTGTCAACATCATAGGGATGATGCCTAGACTTATGCAAAAACGATTAACACTTTTGAAAAAAACACCACAAAACATTAACCTAGTTTGGATAAATGGTACGTTTGATCATACCGGTTGCCATTACTGCTGGAGGCGGAGTTAGAAATTAGAAAAACCTAGTTAATTCATCACATTTTGGTTATATGTGTTGCTGTTTTAATGTTATTTTGTCGATTTGACCCGTCAACATTACAAGAAAGGTGGGAAAAAATGAACTCGGCATGAAAGTTAGTCTGTGGATCAATTCAAATCCATCTTATTTGTTAGTTTTCTCCTCAATTTTTCCCCCTACTCAAAAATAACATAAACCCTGAGTCTGTTTTTACGCATTTAGTCAATTGAAGACATTCCAGCCATTCCAAACCTGACTTTGTGATTCCAGTGTAATGAGTCCCGCTTTCCAGTGTAATGAGATGAGGGAGATAAAAAGAAGTAGAACAAAAAGATGAGATGACGATGAGTCTGACGAAGAGTTGCAGTCAGTCATTATTAATGCGCGTTTGTCCAAACGTGGTGTTAAGTAAGAAAAAGTAAGACATTGACACAAATATTAAATGTTATAAAAAAGAGATTGTGCTGATCTCCTACATGAATCAGGATTTGATCATTTCCCTACATATACGATCATTTAAAGCCTCTGGTGCGATACTTCAACTATGCTACACACCTGTGCGCGCGCGCGCGTGTGTGTGTGTGTAAACTTAAGCATAAATTTAAGAGTATATTCTTTTTCCAATGAGTATTTTCCCACCCCCCTGTTGCCGGACAGGGACTAGTATCTTTGCCACGATAATCCCTTCACCGCGTCCCGACAGCTGAGGGGGCGGTGGACCAGAATGAACGTGTTTGAAGGAGGAGGTCATGAACTCAATGTTTCTTGGAGAAACTCTCGCTGCCCTTTGGACCCAGCAATGCTGATAAAACACGATGGGCCCCTGTCTGAGGAGAGCGAGAGGATGAAGTGGAAGGATTTGATTCAAATATGTTACACGCTTCTCATTGAGTCATGGTAAGTTATCGCATAAGATGTTTATTAAACTTTATTTCCCAGCTGTGTCGTTAGAAAGTTTCAGCGAACGTCAACATATTGTAAATATCATGTAGTGGGTAACACTAATCCTAGAGTCGGTTAGTTAAACAGCATCTCCGACATACAAAGGTAACTATTATAATTGTTCTACTTTTTCTATGATTAAAGTGACTTATAAGAGCATGATCTGACTTTATGGGGAACTTATATCTGAGAACGGAAGTCATATACTTACTTAATTAGCTTCACTCATTGAAACTACTTAGTAAGTAATGGTTTACTCATTAAAATGGTACCTAGAATGCTGACGCTATGGATTTTTATTTTTAAGTTATAAAAGTAATTATATGAACTTAATTTGACAAACATTTCTGACTTTATGGTGACCATATCTCTGATAAATGACAAACTTTCAACATAGTTAGCTTTACTTACTAAACCTACTGAGACAGTAATGGTTAACTCATGAAACTACTATCTATTTGTATGGTATTATTTTTTTATTGAAAGTTTTTAAAGGTAATGTTTGAGCTTAATTTAGCATAAACAGTTCTGAATGTATGGTGACCATAGGTAACTGAAGTAAACTACCTACTTAGTTAGTTTTACTTTCTTAACCTACTTAGCTAGTAATGGTTAACTTATTGAAATGATAGCTAGTATGCTAATACTATTAATGTTCATTTAAATGTATTAAGGTAATGTATGAGCTTAACTTAACATTAACGGTTCTCACATTATGGTGCCTTTAGTAATTTTACAAGCATAAACAAGCTCCAACTGGGCTGGAGCCACTCCCAGCTGACTAGAGGCAGGCACAATCTGGACAATTCGACACTTCATTACCTGGCCAACACATTGAGATAAACAACCATTCACACCTGCAGACAATTTAGAGTCACGACTCACTAATTTAGCATGTTTTTTTTGGCCCATGGGAGGGAGCTGTAGCACTGGTAGTTGGTGGATTTGAACTTGGAATCTTCTTGCTGTCTATCAACTGGTCTACCCATGTGTCACCTGCTGCACAGAAATAAAGCAATATGTTCAAATAAATTAATAAACATTGCAATGTTAAACTTACATTTTTTTCTATCCAAAAGACAACAAACAACATTAGATCTGCCTTGTAATGATTCCAACTTGTTAGAGGAATAGGAAATTATATCTTTGGTCCGTCGTCAGTGTTGAGCATCTTCTCTTTGCTAAAACACCTTTGCTTATGCCACATCTTTCTTACATCTCTAGCGAGTTTTCTTCAAAATAGTAGGGCTGTTGTCCCACCATTTTCTAGGTGGAGTGGATTGTCACCCCCAAAAATGTAGAGCTGTTCACTTCTGTCACTTATCTCGTTTATGGTCCAGGGTAGGTGGTCCTCATGTCTCCTGTGGAAATCCACTTTTAGTTTATGTTAACAGAGTTAGTGTTCTATTAGGATTATTAGTATTAATGAAATACAATGCAACACTTTGTTTAGATAGTTGTCAAAGATGATAGTAACGGGTGACATGCAGACTTTCATTGCGTATTACCTACCGCTTTAATTATAGAACCATATAGTCGAAAGCTCAAGTGCTGTTTTTGTTGTCTGAAAATGAAAATCTGTATTTTACTCCATTTTAATGATTATTGTCATATAGCCAAAACCAGAGAGACTGAAAAACACATCAAAAATGTAAACACAACACATTTCTCAGGTGATAATGATTGAGCATTTGTAACATCTTAGCCGAGTAATCCTCCCCCTAATGGACTGGCACAACTTCTCGATGTCATCATGTAAAATGCTGCCTCTGATTCCGTGAACGATGTTCATGCTCACGCCCATTCAGTCTACAAACTCTGACCGGAATACTGACCATTCCGCTGAAGATCTGGTTTGAAGTTCACCTTGCTTTCAACAATTTCTAATTGCTTTGGCTCTTCAACTTTGAGAATGCTGGAGGGCTAAGGTATTTGGGGTATTGGTTCATGCAGACTAAAATTTCTCACCAATCATTATTTCTCTAAAAATGTGCTTTCACACTCAAAACAGCTCACATAAACATCAAATGTGGCTAAACCTCATGTGTTGGGAATTATTATAAACCAGCCCTACATATAGACACAAAAGTAATTTTAGGCAGACCAAAAGGTTTACTTTAAAAACAATGAACTGCATTGTCTACACT
Organism: Lophius piscatorius; assembly: GCA_009660295.1. Lineage (NCBI taxonomy): Eukaryota > Metazoa > Chordata > Actinopteri > Lophiiformes > Lophiidae > Lophius > Lophius piscatorius. Next base: position 4,374 of record VRLP01007186.1, on the reverse strand, counting down.
TCAGACCCCTGTTTACAGTGTATATATTCTGACACAGGGAGGGACCTCATCCGTTTCCAGTCATGTGTTGTAACCTCAGGAAGGGGATGTGTGTACGTTTCCTACAGTGCTTTATTCAGTGAGGCCATTGGTGGGACATGTCAGGAAAATGGAGCACTGGAGCAGAGCAAACCTTGATAGAACAGGGGAAGCATGCTTAAAAGACTGGTCTGATGTTGAAGGAGAGGAGAGAACATCTATCATCCCACCTGTGTTCTTAATAGTGCAGCTGAGGTTTTGGTGACGGGGAGGGACATACAGTTCATTCCCTTTGGTTCTAGAATGTTGGCTACCGCTGACACAGCAATGAGCTTCACTGAGAAGGTGATTGATCACAATTTTTTAGGATGTTTTCTTGATTTAACTAGATAATACACTTAATGATGTGATGTTAAGCTGCTCCTAGATCAGTTTACTGTAAGTATTTTCTTATTCCAGTCACGAAAGTCTTGGATTGAGGAATCCTTCTTCAAGAGAGAATGTGTGAAGTTTATCCCTTCCTCTCGAGACCTACACAGGTAAAACGGGATTCTGAGTGTATTGATGAACATCCAAATGTGCATGTTCCTGTGATTCTCAGAAGAAATACAGGATGTTTTGTTTTATTTAACGTGATAGTATTAACAGTTGCTGTTGGAAAACACATTTTTCTGAACCTGAAAATATTTGGCACTCAGCTCTTCCTGCCAGGAATAGGGACCATGTGAATTCTTTGATACTATGTTATTTCCTGTTTTTTCCAGATGTATTCCAGTATGTCAAGTGTGCCAAAGCCTGATCAGGTATAATTTATAAATTATGTGTTTATGTTCATTCTATGCCAACCGCTATCTATGTACATTCCCCTCTGACACCATAAACCCAGTTCCAATGAAGCACTCCATTTAATATTGTTTACATTTTTGTGCTAGATGTTATCCACACCCTTTATTTCCTTTTGTTCATTTCATTATAGTGAAATGTAGCTTTTAAAGAAAATTTCACCTAAAAATGGAAATTTAATGTTCTACTCTCACATGCCAAGGTCTGGTGAAGTTATTAATCTTCAGCTTTACATCATTGGAGTGCTGCAGTCTTCTCCAAAACAACCAAAGAAGACAAGAACTGGTTTTCAGCAGTTTCTTTTTGTTTTGAAAGAATTAAACATTAAAAACAAAGCAAAGCCTTACATCTAGTATGCCTTTCTATCCAATACTGTTTTGACAAGATATTATTTCCACCATTTTTTTTTTGTAGAAATGATCACTTTTACCTGTTATTTCCATGCTACGTGGAGGTCACACACAAGCAAAAGGGCCATTTTAATTATTTTATGAGGCAAAAAATAATACCATACAAATAGATAGTAGTTTAATGAGTTAACCATTACTGTCTCAATAGGTTTAGTAAGTAAAGCTAACTATGTTGGCAGTTTATTTCAGTTATCAGAGATATGGTCACCACAAAGTCAGACATGGTTTTCAAATTAAGTTCATATTATTACTTTTATAAATTAAAATAAAAATCCATGGCGTCATTATTCTAGGTACCATTTCAATGAGTAAACCATTCATTTCAGCTATGAGGGTCCCTCAGATTCTGTCTTCTTGTTGATCTTGTTAGCGTAATGCAGGACTTGGAATACGCTGTGGGGTCATGTTTGTTTTTGGTTGTCTTCTTAAAAAAGGGTCCTGTACTCTTTAGTTGTTGAGCAGAATGCTACAATGTTCTTTTGCTGTGATGTTCCAGAAAAGTTGTATGGAAAACTTCACCTTTCCATGAGCATATGTGTGGGAGATAATAATAAATCCTTTATTTGTCACATACAGCCATTCAGAAATTCTTTCTCTGTGTTTGACCCATCCCTGAGGGAGCAGCAGGCAGCCCCCTGGAGGTGCTGGGGAGCTAGGGCCTCACGGTCCTGCTCAAGGACCCCGTGACATGTAGACCCTGGTGGGACTTGAACCAGCCACCTTCCGATCTTCTGAAGGAGCAGTGGGTGGCCCCTAAGAAGCGCCTGGGGAGCTAGGGTTTCAGGGTCTTGCTCAAGGACCCCATGATATGTAGATGTAGACCCCGGTGGGACTTGAAGCGGCCACCTTCCAATCTTCTGATTGGGAGACGGCCGCTCTACCCACTGAGCTACAGCCGCCCCATTATTAGCTATAGCCGATAACATTATTTCAGTTTCTTTAGATAATCTGTTCATTTAATTCCCCTGCATGGTTAGAATGAACTAGTTTGTGTCGTAATCTGGCTCAAGGAAGGTAATAAAACTCCCACGATGGAGCTATTTTACATGAAAATAAAAAGGATGATAAAAGTGCAGATAAAAGAATATGTGAGGATTGTGCAAGTTGTGAAATACTTAACACAACGAAACATAGACATGTTGACTCAAAGACAAATGGAGGTGAAGAGGATGGGATGGAGTCAGGAAAAGGGGAGGAATTGTACCTGTCTGATTTAAACCGGCCAGATGGATGTTGGCTGAATTACATGTACCGGCTTTTTATTAGCTTAAAGAGCAGTAAGTGTACATGAGCATTTGTCTGTGCATCTGCTGTGCTCAGTTATGTAATTTCTATTTGCTAGATGTTGCTGTGGCCGCCTGATAGGGGAGCACTCTTGGCAAGGGTCCCCTTGCCCCATATCCCTCTATCCCGGTCCAGGACAGGACATAGAAGAGGACTGGAGCATAGAGCTCCACACCAAGGCCAGTCCCACCAATGCCTATGGAACTATAGACTTTCAGGACACTGCAACGCGAGTCTGCCGGGCCAAGGTCAGTGCGTCTAATCATTTTGAAGGCGAAAGACAAAAAAATAATTGGATTGTTTCAATATTGTAGAAAAGTAAAAATAATTCAGGTATTTGCCTTGAGTTTGCTCTTATGTAAGATAATTGTTTTTTTTCTGACAAAAGAACAAAGGGCCTTTCACGCCACAAACCATTCCACATGTTTCCTGTTCAGTATGTTCGTGCAGCTGTGGACTCAAAGCCAGAGGTGCTGCTCCAACTGATGCTGAAGGAGTGGCAGATGGAGAGACCCAAGCTCCTGCTGACCGTCCAGGGAGGCTCAGAAAACTTCACCTTGCCCCCGAAAGTTAAGCAGGCATTCAGCAAAGGGCTTATCACTGCGGCCCTCAGCACAGGGGCATGGATACTCACCGATGGTATAAATACAGGTATTGGTTACAGATGGTGTCAGAAGGACAGTTATGACCGGGAGCCTAGTGTTGGCTAAAGAACCCCATAACCCATTTGATTCTGTATGAAATTTTGTTACCAAGATGTTAATTTTTGAAAAGCATTGAGATATTTGTCTGCCATGCTGTTGTAAAAAGACTTCCTGTCTCGCTTTTGGGCTGAAGACTTCAACCCGTTCTTTCTCATTGTCTCTGTGCCTTTTCGAGGGAGTGGTGCCACTTGCTATGTCAGCTGAATTCTTTATTTATTCTATTCAATTGTATATTTGTGATGAACTCACTTGCTCTTTACATGTTCTCTAGGTGTTTCCAAGTATGTGGGCGAGGCAGTGAAATCATTCGGTGGCCATGATCTGAGGAAGAGAAACACAGTTGGCATCACACCTTGGGGAGTCATTGACAACAGCACAGACCTTGTAGGCAGAGATGTGAGTAATTAAAAGTACTTTATTAGTTTTTAAAAAACAGATTCATATATTTGCTTTTCAAAAATCTGAATATTTGAGTAATTAGGTCAAAAAGTTATCTTGTATACCTATCTTTACTAGAAAATAAAGTAAAACTCAGTAGAGCACATACCTCCGCATGTTTTTTAAGCTTGTCAAACCAATGCCTCACAAACTCCTCAATGTTTCATGGAAATAGAATTAGTTGTTATTAAGTAATTAGAGAATATATTGAAAGAAAAACGCAATATTAATGAAAGTGAAAAATGTTTTTTTTTTTCCAAGATCCTCATCAATATTTAAGTTTTTTTAGTCCCATGCAGCCTCCTTCTGCAAAATAGCTCAGAAATAACCAACAAAAAAAAAGAAAAAAAGAAATCTGATTAAATAACATTTCAGAGTTTAATAGAATTTCTAAAGAAAATTATGAAACTAAATTACATTTATATCTCTTTTACATAAGTATTACACCTCCAAAGTGGGACTGCTGTGCTTTTATTGCACCATATTAATTCATTATACATATTAAAAAGATACAATGAGGGGTCATCGTTGTTCTGCCTCTGAGCAGGCAGCCTAGATGGTATCAGCACCAAACGTGTGTGTGTGTGTGTGTGTGTGTGTGTGTGTGTGTGTGTGTGTGTGTGTGTGTGTGTGTGTGTGTGTGTGTGTGTGTGTGTGTGTGTGTGTGTGTGTGTGTG